>JBAMJV010008746.1:0-86766 GCA_037951105.1 Echinarachnius parma
AACCGGCGTTGTCGACGTTTTCCTTAAAAAGGGGTGGTTTTCAGCACTCATTAGATTTAAAAAAAACAGAAAGGGTATCTTTTTCAGCTGCAGAAGTTTTCTGATGTACAGGGTCGTCGACGTTATTCTTAAAAAGGGGTGGTTTTCAGCACTCGATTAGAAAGAAAAAACCCACAAAAAGGGTACTTTTCAGGTGCACAAGTTCTCAACGTTATTAGGGTCCATTTCAGAGGTTGATGGACACGGGTGGGTAGCACTTTTGTATGAGAGTGAGTGAGTGACCCCCCGGGTATGGAGCTTGGAATAGTTACTGTACGAATAACCTGAACATAAACACCGATAAAATACATGAGTTCAAACAAAAATAATACATGTAGTAAGAAACTATCAAAACAAAAAAGTGAAAACATAATACGCTGGCTTTTTGCATGTTTGTTGTATTTTAATTAAAGGTTGAACTTTAGTAACCAAAACCTGCACAATAACATTACAAACTAATATTTATAGCCCCACCTTGCTCGAAAGATATAGAACATTACAAACGACTAAGTAAAAAGGCTGTTATCATTCAAAAGGAGCCATTCAAACACAAAAGGGCGCCCTCTAAGAAAGCATTGGTTTGAAACCATTTTTCATACAAAAGTATGCATGTGATGTTTTTTAACTGATTGAATAGAGAGATCATCAACAACCATTTAAAAACTCTTTTGAACATTTTTGAAAAAGTATAAGCACTTTTTTAATAATAAAAAAAAAAATCATCGAATGTATTTGGGCCCCCGATTTATTACGATCGGATATATTTATTAATATTTCAGCCGTTTCTGAACCGATTTTGATCAAATAAAGTTTATTCTGCCATAAAAGTTGTATGCTCTTTCGAATTTTACACTCAGTTATTCATTATCTCACAAAAAAAGAGTTGTGCATCACCATCTATACCAAAACTGAACTACCCCTTTAAAGGGACTGTCCGCCTTTTACAAATCGTCTGAACAGTTTCCAGTAGACGGATGAGGATGAATGTATAATAACACGCACACAAACATTCAGATCGAATAGCCCTGTAATTTGGATGAATGAAAAACGAATGCGACCCTCCACCAAACTATATATATCGGTCAATAAAAATTAATAATATTACAACCATATTGTACTGTCTTATTCTAATTGTAAAGGTATTGTGAAGCCGATATTTGTAAAGGTATGTCACGGAAAAGGTATCGAAAATGAAGAATATACAATTACATGTAGTCAGTTTTTAGCGAGTTTTGGTTATTTTGTTTAGTATTCGCTTACGCCGTTGTTTGATCACAATATATGCGCGGGTCACGTAGTGGTCACGCACAGCAACGTGGTATCCGTGTAATGCGCCGTGAGCGAAATTTCGCACCGGGTGAATACTCGTATAATGCACAATTAAACGCGCTGTGTCGTTTATTTTTTATTTTGAGGTCTATAACTCCACGAAAAAAAGATTTCAAGCCCTAATTTTTTCAGGCATGCTGTTAAATGACATTTTCTTTCATAATATAAGACAATAACCACGCAACTTTTGAAATTTGGCTTGCAAAAGGAGGACAGTCCCTTTATAAGTACACGATAATAGTGAAAACAAAAAGTCTAAATTATGTAGTGAAAACAAACTTAAATTATCAAACAAATATGAATATTATGAAAATATATGAGTATCATGAACTATATGAATGTTATGAAATATATGAATATTATGACAAATATGAATATCATGAATAATTGATTTTGTGAACTATTCCAACTCCAACACTGTTTATAAGTTTAATTATTTTGACTTCTTAGTAATTATATGTGTAACAAAAAATATGCAACATTTGAATCCTTACTCTTCTTCTCATTGGCAACCATTGGCGTAGGAGGCTGGGGTTGCAGCTCCCCCCCCCCCCCCCTCCCCCTGGAGTTTTGAAAACGATCCATATACATGTATATTCGGGCGGGGCAAAACCATGTCATCATAATTATATTCGAGCAAAATTAAGTCATTTCCGGGTAGAGTGACGTTACATTTTAGGGCAACAACGTAATTTGGGGGCAAAACTGTCAAAAATGTGGGTAAAATCATGCTATTTTCGGATTTAACATCAAAAACATAATTTTCGGGCAAGGCCTTTTTTTTAACGTGTCAGATGAAAATGGGAAGTATAATTATTCGGGCAAAATACTTCAGCCCCCAGAAAATGTGCTCCTATTATCATGTATATACGCCTTTGGTGACCCCCCCCCCCCCCCCCCCCCCCCCCCCACTTGCTCCCTCTTGATCTCTATCTTTCTATTTCTCCTCCCCTTCATCCTCTTATCTTCAATTTGACTCTTTCTTTATGTCCTACTTTCTATTTTGCACTGCCTCTCCCTTACCCCCTCTTACCCCTTCCTCTCGCTGTCTCCGATCACCGCTGTGCATTGCATTAAATGATTTTCAAAGAGAAGGGACAATTTTCCAGTTAACATGAAAGATTCTCGAAAAAGCCATTTCCAATTTAAATTTAGAACGACTGGGTTAGGGAAGTTGCAATTATTTTACTATGGAACCCTGATAGACTCATGTTTACGATAATTATATGAGTAATATATTTGAGTATACCATATGGTCATCATTTGCTGGTCTCCGGACCTTCGTATAAATGTTTATATTATTATACTGGAAATACTCTCTCTTACCCCTTCCTCTCGCTGTCTCCGATCACCGCTGTGCATTGCATTAAATGATTTTCAAAGAGAAGAGACAATTTTCCAGTTAACATGAAAGATTCTCGAAAAGGCTATTTCCAATTTAAAGTTAGAACGACTGGGTTAGGGAAGTTGCAATTATTTTACTATGGAACCCTGATAGACTCATGTTTACGATAATTATATGAGTAATATATTTGAGTATACCATGGTTGTCATTTGCTAGTCTCCGGACCTCTGTATAAATGTTTATATTATTATACTGGAAATAACAAATAAATAATACAATACAATTTATGCGCATAAACTGCCATAAATATGCTAATGAGTGAAACAAAAAAAACTACATGATCTGCACACTTTGTATACTTGAAATGCGTGCAAATTATTTCTTCCCATGTACACGGTATGGGTGTTCAGGAGGGGGTGTTTATATGTAAAGGTGCTAATTTAGTTTGCAAAAATGTTTATTTTTTATTTTAATAGAAACATTTGTGCAAGCGGAAGTGGTGCTTAGCAGAGTATAGACATACATAGCCAAGTTATAGACTGGCCGACGGCTAAGCGATATACTATTGGAAAACTTGCCCGTCCTATAATTATACACTCGTAGACAAAATGGTGCTAGATGGAACCTTTAAGGTCAAAACCCGAATGGTTCTCAACATAATAGAACCTTTCTCAATGCGTTCATGATTGTCCCGTATTTGGCACCCAGGGTTCCTCTAAGAACCCTAAGGTTTTTCAACAATCCTCAACGAAGCAAGAACCTCTAAAGGTTCCCCAGGTTTGTCCCATATTTGGCACCCCAAGGTTCTTCTAAAAACCTTTTCCGTCTTCTAAGGTTCTGTCAAGTACCCTTTTAATTGTGCTTGCAAGCTAGAGCACCTAAAGTATAAAGGTTATCCACATTTGTCCCGTATTTGGTTCTTCTATGAACATTCTGTTCTGTGTTTTTTAAAGACCCCTTGGAATTTAGATGGCGTCCGTAATGGTGTTGCAAGTAAGGCTGGGACATATTGGTAAAGCCTTACTTTTTATCATCAATACTATACCCATTTTACCTGCCGACATTTCGATTTGTTCATTATTTATGGCATAATTAAAATGTCCTTATTTGCATACATTACCATAATAACTATGTTAATGAGTGAATAAATAAAACTAAAATGACCATAGTAATAACTAAGTTATTGCCTGGCATAATAATATACCACAGGCTTGAACTGTGCACCTTGTGTTTGACAGATTATGCAGAACAAGTCGCTATACTACCTAACTCCCTTTCCCTTCTGTTCCTTTCGTATGTATACAATAGTCATTATCTATATAGGAAATATTACACACGCACATACACACACACACACACACACACACACACACACACACACGCACGCACGCACACACACACACACACACACACACACACACACACACACACACATTTTATGCAAGAATTTCTGTGTTTGTAATATAGTGTATGAATTATCTACAAGAATAATATTTATAATAATTGTTATACTTTGATGATTAATGGGTCTTATTATAATGGTCCACCCTACCGGAAAGGATAGTGTCCCACAATGTGAACAAACTGTGGTTCACAGTGTGTGACTATTGGAGCGTTTTAATAGTGTGAACACTCATCACACTGTGAACAGTGTGATCACACTCTGAACATGCTGTGAGCGCAGTGTCACTACAGTGAAATTGCCTGATCCGTGTGTAAAATACGGTGTGCTCATATTCACACTGTTGTGAGTGTTCACACTGTTAAAAATGCTCCAATTTAACATAGTCTACAGTTTGTTCACTCTGTGGTCCACTGTGAAACAGTGTGTTTACACTGTGAAACAGTGTGTTTACACTGTGAAACACGGTCTTCTTTCCAGTAGGGCAGGGTCATCTAGATGGCCGCAACCGCCACCCTGTTTAGACACTCCCGATTTGGCCAGTGACAATCGTTAAGGATTTGTTTACTTTGTTTTCTTTTGATTAATTTGAATAATTGTTTGGTTGGTCGATAGTTTGTAAGTTTTTAACAAACAAGGTAAAATGACATAATTAAGGAAAGCGATGAAAAGGAAGTTGACTGCATAATAAAATAGTTTAATCAGTAAAAATGAGGTAGGTTACTGAGGATAATAATAATAATACAGGTTACTTATATAGCGCTATTCACAACGTATCATAGCACTTACAAATATTATTAATACATACAAAATACCAAGATCAACAGAATGATGAGGTAATGAATAATGAGGTAACTGTTTGTTCGTTTGTGTCTCCTGTAGATTAATTTAGAATTCAAATTCAAATCTCAATCTTAAGAAGTGGTTGCTATATAACCAGCCGTGTCAAAAAGACACATTGACACAGATAGCACTCTTGTAGTGTGTACCGACTAAAGAAAGAAAACCACAAAATGGAGACATAAAAGTAGAATAAAATTAATCTAAATAACTAAAATAATTATATAGTAATAGTAATCATAGTAAAGAGACAAATAAGAAATTCAGTGAATACTATTATCATTTGTTCAAATGTTCAAATATTCCCTTTGTTAGTATTAATTTAAACAAAAATAAGGATCAGAACGTTCTATACTTCGCACAAAAAGTTCCGCAATCGGGATTTGATCATTAATAACTTTTCTATTAGGTTATTACCATTCATAAATTTGGTATCATTGGAAAGCGTGAATTCTCCCCTTTACATTGATATAACATTTGCTATGAGTATTTCATCATGGAATGTGCATTGTATCCAAATCTAGGGCAAAGTCAAAAGTGAAATGTTGCAAAATGCACTGATTTTGTCAACAGTGTGCCTTCCTTTTGTTTGAAGATTAAATCGTGGCTTGAACGGAATGCATGACTACCTCACCCCCATTCAAGCCAAGGAAGGCACTCTGTTGACAGAATCAGTGCATTTTGCAACATTTCACTTTTGACTTTGCCCTACATTTGGATGCAATGCACATTCCATGATAAAATATTCATAACAAATTTCATACCAATGTAAAGGGGAGAATTCACGCTTTCCGATGATACCAAATTTATGAATGGTTATATAGCGTAAAACAAAAGTTATTAATGCGCAAACCTCGATTGCGGAACTTTTTGTGCGAGGTATAGTTCTATATTGAGTATTAAAACACCTGGCCATAACGTACAGAAACCGCCTCCTTCAATGCTGAAGATTATTGCAGTATTTACTCTTTTGGTTGTCTATTTTCTTCAGTTTTGTAACTTGTATTTTTGTATTTTGTGCATACATGTTAATAGCAGGCCTGGTTAATAGTTGTGTTGTATTTTACATTGTATTATACTTTTTGGTCGAATAAATAATAATAATAATAATAATAATGTTACAAAATTATGGGGGATGATGATGATGATAATAATTAAATTGTATAATTTGACCATACCGTTCTGGGTGCGCTTCATTATTCCGAAGGTTCGTTATTCCGAACACGCAAATTTCGTATATGAGGGTTCGTTAATCCTAAAATGAAATAGGGTTCGTTAATCCGAACATTTGTTGCATTATTCCGAAGGTTCGTTATTCCGAAGGTTCGTTATTCCGAGGGTTCCTTATTCCGAAGGTTCGCTATTCCTAAAATGAAATCAGGTTTGTTATTCCGAAGGTTCGTTAGTCCGAAAATAAAATCGGGTTTGTTATTCCGAAGGTTCGTTATTCCGAGGGTTCGTTATTCCGAAGGTTCGCTAATCCTAAAATGAAATCGGGTTCGTTAATCCGAAAATGAATTTGGGTTTGTTATAATGCTATAATTTCATATAAAGAGACAAAATAAACTTAAATGTTTGATTGGTCTGGCCAAGGGAGGGAAAGGGGGAGGGGTATGCTTAATGCAGGCTGTAAACTAAATAAACAAAACACAAATTAAAGTTTTATAACAAACCCGATTTAATTTTCGGATTAACGAACCCTTTTTTATTTTCGGACTAATGAACCTTCGGAATAACGAACCTTCGGAATAACGAACCCGATTTTTTTTCTCGGATAAACGAACCTTCGGAATAAGGAACCCGATTTCGTTTTAGGAATAGCGAACCTTCGGAATAACGAACCCTCGGAATAATGAACCTTCGGAATAACGAACCTTCGGAATAACTGAACTTTCGGAATAACGAACCTTCGGAATAACGGACTGTAACCAAAGTTCTTCACTCACTTAGCATTAAAAATCAACAGGTGTAGCGTGGCTCTTAAACTAATTGACACAACTCGGGAGAGATGAATAATCGTTGCATGAGGATTCAAGTTCTGAAGATACATAATCGTTTGAGTTTATTCACAAGTAAATACCACAAGGGTTGACATGTATGCGGGATTAATAAATGTAGTTCTGAACTGCGAACTACGAACTCCCAAATGCGAACTATAACTTTGTACTCTCAACTCCGAACCAGAACTACGAACTCCCAAATGCGAACTATAACTCTACCCTGGTCAAATCCGAACTCTCTCTCTAACTGCTTACTTCCAACTCCGAGCGAGAACTCTCCAACTCAGAACTCTAACTAGCTGCCAAATCCGAGCTCTAACGATCACTGCCCTAGTCAGCTCATTTCTCCAGGTATTTATACTCCAGGGGTGAGCTAGCTAGCATGCCCATCAAATCGAGGCTGACCTTGGCATGCATTACAGGTCAATCTGAGGACACCTAATGAACTAGTGAGCTAGGGGCTAGTTTACATAGCCTTGTCCCGAGATGGCCGATCTAAGGTCACTGAACTACTAATCTACTTTCTATAACCTTGTCCCCGTGCAGGTCAGTGTGCACAGAGGTGATGAACAAAATTGGATCATATTTACAAATACGAGCGTGGAACTGGAGCAAGGTTGAAGGGGCAAAAGGAGATCATATTTACAACTGAAAGTGAATCACGGTCGGGTCAGTGTGCGTATCAAGGCTAGGCAAGGGGTCAATTCAACAGGCACTCAAGTAGTGACATTTTAATGGGCAAGGGCGAAAGGTTACACACAGTGGTCGAATCGAACTAAACGGGAAAGGGTCAACAAAATAATATTACGAACTAAGCAAATGACCTTGCTGGGGCCATAGACCTACTATGCTGAGGACGCTAACAGCACATGTTACGAATCAATATTTTAGAACAAACAGTGGGCGATACTTAAAAAGAGAAGCCGAAATCCGTAACAATAATAATTCGCAAGATTGCAGAAACAAAATGAATATAATTATAATGCTGATCGTTATCAAGAAAATGGATATATTTACCTGGAATGAAGTAATGAGGTATAAATGTGTATATCCTTAAATAGTTTAGCTGTTTGACAACAAATCAACTAACATACAGGATGATTGAGAATCAAAAGGAAGCGCTCTTGCATAACTTATGATCAGCTTAGCCACATTCCAAGATGCTTCATATTTATATAATATTGACTGGCCTTGAGTGGTGTATCAGAAATATTGCATTCGCTAGGATCATATTGCACGAGTCGAAGACGAGTGCAGAATGATCCTAGCGAATGCAATATTTCTGATATATCACGAAAGAACAGGTCAGTCATTATTATTATTATACATACTAATCCAGAGGAAAACATAAGTAAACAAACAATTAAATCTTAATCCATATTGTGTATGGAAGACGACCAGTAGTCAGTGCATTGAATCTCAAATTACTGATGAAATATTGCGAATTGAGTTAACCTATTCATACATCATATTATCGACACGTGCAAATCCATTCATACGTCATTTAATCAATCCTATATTCGTAAATCGTAATGATAATAATAATAATAATAAATGTTTCTTTTATAGCGCATTTCAAAACCGGAGGAATTCTCAATGCGCTTTACTGAAAGTGACAATTAAAGACTTATAATTTACATTTTACATTTAAACTTATGTCTACATACATCACATAATATAATTTAACTGAGTTCAAATCAAAGTGCATCTTAAGTCAATAGTTAACATAAAGAAAATATGTAGTTGCAAGCTTAAAGGGATAGTTGAGTATTGGTCAAACTTAACTTTAGTAACCAAAACCTGCACCATTACGGTACAAACTAATACTGTTATAACTCCACCATGCTCGAAAAGTATACACAATTACAAACGACAGAGTAAAACCCCTGTTATCATTCAAAAAGAGCCGTTACAACTCAAGAGTCAAATTAACTCTAAAGTACGCTAGCGCTAGGTCCTCCTAATACGGGACTGAAACTGAATATTGTTTTTGCACGCTAATTGTGCTTAAAATTATGGTTACAGTCCATTATTCCGAAGGTTCAGTTATTCCGAAGGTTCGTTATTCCGAAGGTTCGTTATTCCGAAGGTTCGTTAATCCGAGGGTTCGTTATTCCGAAGGTTCGCTATTCCTAAAACGAAATCGGGTTCGTTATTCCGAAGGTTTGTTTATCCGAAGAAAAAAATCGGGTTCGTTATTCCGAAGGTTCATTAGTCCGAAAATAAAATAGGTTTCGTTAATCCGAAAATAAAATCGGGTTTGTTATAATACTATAATTTGTGTTTTGTCTATTTAATTTACAGCCTGCATTAAGCATACCCCTCCCCCTTTCCCTCCCTTGGCCAGACCAATCAAACATTTAAGTTTATTTTATCTCTTTATATGAAATTATAGCATTATAACAAACCCAAATTCATTTTCGGATTAACGAACCCGATTTCATTTTAGGAATAGCGAACCATCGGAATAACGAACCCTCGGAATAACGGACCTTCGAAATAACGAACCCGATTTTATTTTCGGACTAACGAACCTTCGGAATAACGAACCAGATTTTATTTTCGGACTAACGAACCTTCGGAATAACGAACCTGATTTCATTTTAGGAATAGCGAACCTTCGGAAGAACGCACCCTCGGAATAACGAACCTTCGGAATAACGAACCTTCGGAATAATGCAACAAATGTTCGGATTAACGAACCCTATTTCATTTTAGGATTAACGAACCCTCAGGTAAACAAAATGTGCGTGTTCGGAATAACAAACCTTCGGAATAACGAACCTTCGGAATAACGAAGCGCACCCAAAATTATATGATACAGTACTTACCACCGATTCATTCTCCAATATGTGATCCAACTATCGGTTGGATTAAAATTACGGTTTTTCCCTCCATTCCGCTAAAAATCAGTGATTTATGCGCCTCCTCGACTTCTCTCCGTGTGTTAGCGCGACTCCGAACAGATTTTGAACGAAAGATGATCGCGATGGCCGCCGATGCGATACACATTGTACATGCGCGGTAAGCATAGGAGGACCTAGAACGCTAGCGCTTCGCGCTAGCATTCTCTAAAAGTGATAGCCGGACGTCAATCACTTTTATATTATATTTTGAAAGCAAATTTCACAACAATGAGAGCATTTGAATGGGAATTATTATTATTTCCCCTGTTTTTTTTAATGATCTTTCTCATGGAATTGAAATCAACCAAATCAGTTATAATTAAATTTTTTTTTTGGGGGGGGGGGGCACTTCGGAAAATACCAATACTCAACGCTCCCTTTAACAACAAACTAATGTATATCATTATCAGTATAACAATGGCAAGTTATAAAGTTCATAATTACAAATATGCCTCTTTGAATAGGTAGGTAATAATGCATTGCAAATCCACATTTGTAGAGTTGCAGAATAGTATAGTGATATCATAACAATAATGCCCGCTATGAAAGACACACCTGAGACGGAAACAAAATACATGATGTATTGAATTGAAAAACTGGCCTGTATGTGTAATAATGCATTACAATATTATGCTGTGTCTCCTGTAAATGCAATATCATGCGATCCAATCAAACCAGATAACATTTTGAATAAAATGGAAACAATTGAATGAATTAAACCATATTTTTGCATCAGGGAAGTATGTATAATTTACACACATTGAAAGTATTTAATTTCATTTGTGACAGTCCAGCCCGAAACCCACACAAAGTAGGCAGATATGAGTTTGAACTTTTTGAGATGGCTTGAAAGACTAGCATCTAAGCTTTACAAATGATAACTTGTTAGAATTTGATAATCCTAACTCATTAAAGGGTACCACCACCCAAAAATAATATACTTATAAATGAAAGGTAACATCTTTAGTAGTTCATTCCATCAACAAGTTCAGAAAAATATGTTTCCAGAAAGAAAAAAAAACATCTAAAGGAAATTGGAAAACGTATCACCATTCTGAAGCATGCAGTTATGGGTCTGCAAGGTACGAAGACTACCTTTGTCCAGAGAGAACAAATCGTCCGGGATTCTATTGTCTCCAAACGTACGCATGAATAGCATTGGCGCACTCTATAATGTTTGCTACGTACGGAACCATGAAATAATAATGGTTCCGTAAGTGGTGGTAATTAATTGCATTGTGTATGAGTTACACAACCCTTTGCAAAATGTTGGGTATGATCTATTTGATATCACATAATGTTTTTGATGTGTTTTCCTTTACCTGGTGGTCCCCTTTAAAGTCAATTAATGAACAGGAGTAAGGAAGTATATTTAGTACACAGAAAACAAAGTAAAGACTAGGGTCATTGAAACGTGAGGTGTGAATTACCTATTCCCTGCATCAGTGAAAGGGTGCATCAAAGATCCTTAGCAACAATTTTGAAAGTCTACATTGCCTCTAGATATTTCTAGTTTCTTCACACCATTAACAGTGCCAAGAGAAGACATATCTTACATGTAATCAAAGAACATGTCATACTCCCACTTCTCATTCTTAGCTTCACTCTTGATCTTAAGTTCGTGACGTTTGTGAGCCAAGAAGCACTGGATGAACTCTTGGCCCAATGCATTCACGATGACCTCGTCTTCCTGTAGAGCCTTCATGGCATCTTCCATGTTGTTTGGGAGTGAGGGTGTCACAGATGGAACGTTCTGCGGGTTGTATGCCGAAGCAGTGCCCACCAAAGCAGGAGGAAGTGGAAGTTTCCTGGTGATCCCATCCGTCCCCGCTGCCACCGTTGCTGCCAGAGCGATGTAAGGGTTGCATGCACTGGCACCCAACCTGTTCTCTACATACGTACCATCCTGTTCATTGACCTTCACCCGAAAGGCACATGTGCGGTTGTCTAGACCCCACGTGGCATTGACTGGAGCAAAGCTGTTGGGAAGAAACCTCTTGAGGCAGTTGATAGTAGGGGCACACAGGAGAGTAATGGCAAGAGCATGGGCTAGGAGACCCGCTACCCAGTGCTGACCAATTGCAGTCAGACCTGTGGGGCTATCAGCATCGTAGAGGACAGACTTCTCACCTTCTGTGTCCCACAGAGAGTGGTTGAAATGGCACGAGTTTCCATTACTGTTAGGGAATGGTTTGGTCATGAAGCTTGCAATGTAGTTGTTCTTAAGGGCCATTTCCCTTATGCCTGTTTTGAATATAAAGGCTAAATCTGCTGCTTTGATCCCAAATGCAGGTTTGAACGTGATTTCTGTTTGACCCGGCCCATACTCTGTCTGGGCACATTCGATGTCTACACCAGCTGCAGTCAGCCCATGGATGAAAATTTGAAGGATGTCTTCATAGGCAGCGAAACGAACTGTCGACCAGATGTTTACATCGGTGTTGACAGGGGATCTTGTTGTCTTATCTACAAGATAGAACTCAAATTCGCAAGCACTAAAAAGTGAAAACCCCATCTCTGCAAGTCTATCCAGCTGTCTCCTAGCAACGATCCTGGAATGCGCCTCGACAGGTTTCCCTTTAAAGGTTGGTTCAATGAGAATTTGAGCCGTTTGCTTGCTCCAAGGAACCACCTGGAAAGTGTTGAGATCGGGGAAGCAGACTGCATCGCAGTGACCCACATCATTAGTGTATGTTGTGTCATCGATGAACCCACCACGAGGATCGTATGCGAGAACTCCAAGGTAGAAGTTGAGTCCTTTCCTCGCTTTCTCTTCGAAGTGTCTTGATGGGATAGTCTTGGAGCGTGATGTGCCATAGACATCCGTTTGTTCGAACCTGATGAAGGCAATGTCCTCCTTCTCAATCCTCTCAAGAATCGATTGAATATCCATTTCAAAGTTAATCTACATGCAAAGAATGAAGAGAGAAAGTAAATACTCATGAATTTTGAATTGTCATAATTAGCAATTAATGGTATTTGGCCAAGCCCTGGTCAAAATGAAATTTCAAAAAATATATTTTTCCCTATTTTTTACTATCTATTTTCTAGCTACTTTGAGGAGCTGAGCACTATTTAAAACCTATTTTTCCGAAAAAATAGGGAAAAAATAGCATTCTAATTCCTATTTTTTCCCTATTTTTCTGGGCTCGATTACAAACATGCTATTTTTTCCCTATTTTTTTAATGTCATGTTTTATCTGCTATTTTATCCCTATTTGTTTACTATTTTCTATGACTTAGTGATTTTGTAGTACATTTAAACTATTTTTTCCCTATTTTTTATGACTTAGTGATTTTCAAGTAAATTTAAACTATTTTTTCCCTATTTTCTATGACTTAGTGATTTTCAAGTAAAGTGAAGCTATTTTTTCCCTATTTTTTATGACTTAGTGATTTTCAAGTAAATTTAAACTATTTTTTCCCTATTTTCGATGACTTAGTGATTTTCGAGTAAATTGAAACTATTTTCCCCTATTTTCTATGAGTAGTGATTTTCGAGTAAATTGAAACTATTTTTTCCCTATTTTCTATGACTTGGTGATTTTCAAGTAAATTCAACTATTTTTTCGCTATTTCTTTTGACTTCAATCCTGACAATATCAAAACTATTTTGGGGGTATTTTCTTTGACTTAATACTTTTCTAGTCAATATAATACTTAATGGTAAATATATTACTCATTGCGGATATAGTATCGGAAATAATATCGCTAATGATATTAGTTTGTCTCGCAATGTATGGTCAACATTGAATCTGAAAGATCACGACGTTTCGTATGCTACGGCAATACTTTGTCAAGTGATATAAAGTAACGTAAAACACTCCTATTTATGCTCTCATGCGGCTCCAAACCGCGTTATCTCGCATGAGCGAGTTGTTCCTAATTGGTCCATAACGGGCAAATTCTATTGGCCGGTGTACACGGGTGCTAAACTAATCAGCGAGGCGCTGGCTCGGCTTGCTTGCTAGGCGGGAACAACAGCGAGCTCGACCAATCAACGGACCGCTGGCTCGCTACAGGCTGGAATCAACCGTTGCGGGCCAGCTGGTCGGGGGGTGTCATGGCGGCGTATTGTACGCATCCAAAATTCGGGTATATCACTTGACAAAGTATTGCAGTAGCATAGGAAACGTCGTGATCTTTCAGATTCAATGTTGACCATACATTGCGAGACAAACAAATATCATTAGCGATATTATTTCCGATAATATAATACTTATTCGTATTTCTTTGGACTTCAATCCTGACAATTTCAAAACTATTTTTTTACTATTTTCTATGACTTTATCATTTTCAAGTAAATTTGTACTAATTTTTCCCTCTTTCTTTTGACTTAAATTGTAATTGATTGCTTTTTTTCTATGTAACGCTGTATATTTTCAAGTAAATTTACCATTTTTCAATATACAGGTGCACGCATATCAGTTATCTTGGAAAAGGGGCCCTTAGTATTACTAATAGGCATTTATAAAAAAAAAATCCCAAGTCAGAAAAAATAGGTTTAAAATAGTGTTGCCAATTTGATGTTCTACCCAAATGTTTTACCCAAAAATATAAAAAAATGATTTAACAAAGATGAAAATATACAAATAATGGCATTAAAATATTGTATGATTTTTACATGTTTTATACATGAATTTGAACTTCTTTTAGGTCCTTTAATTTCAAAAAAGAAATGCAAATTAAAAACAATCCTTGGTCAAAACCAACTGAAATTTGAATTTGGCGGTTAATAGCTAGGCCCATATAGGGAGGCTTGGATAATTGGTAAGATTTTACTAGAAATTGTTTCTTTTGTTGCATGTTTTTCATCTCATCTCATCTAATCAACAGTGACCATAGTGATATATTTAATCGGTATAGTCCAATAATTAACTTGTATTTTGACATTTCATGCATGCATGTATAATTGAAAAATTATAACAGTGTCCCACCTACTAGATTTCATGTTACTAATTGGCCATACCCTAATTCACTTAAAATTGCATGTTTTACAATACATGAAATATATAGCTAAACAGACTTTATTAATCCTTGTGAATACACTATAAAATTGATATCAATTCATAACTGAATTGTATTTTTTGAAAATTAATACAATTTCTGCACATCTATTTTCAACTATTTATTCCCTATTTTTCACTATTTTCCCCGCTATTTTTTCACTATTTTCCCCCCTATTTTTCACTATTTTGTTAACTATTTTTATGCTGAATGTAGGATTTTCATCACTATTTTTTTCCTATTTTTCACTATTTTAAAACTATTTTTATGCTGAATGTAGGATTTTCATCACTATTTTTTGCTAAGACAAATAATTCTTCATCGTTAGAAAGCTAAAATGCTGCAGATTATGAATATTGTAGATTCAAACTCATTCTGCCGCTAATACGCAAATCGCTGCATGTTTTACGAACCCCTTGAGCTCTACCAGAAACGGATCACCCCTTCACCAGTAAGGAATCACCTGGCTTCATTTGAAAACTAATTGACCAATTATCTTAATTTGTTCATCAAAGTGCCAGTTTATAGCAATCTATATATATATCCAGACAAAAATTTACTTTTTAAACTAGCTTCCTCCTGTAGTTAATAGTTATTTAAACAAATTGAAATCTGCTATGTGTGATCCCTACAGAATGCCGCAAAAATCATACAAAAACTCAACATTTCCAAAAAAATAAAATAAATAGATAAATAATACAAAATGTATAGAAATATAAAATAGGTAAATTAATAAAAAATAAATGAACAAAGTAAATATATAAATGACAAAAAAATATATAGATAAAATAAATCAATAAATGACAAAAAATAAATAAACAAAACTAAACAAATGAATAATACAAAAGAAGAAATGAAATCAATAAATTAATACATTTATAACTAAAAAACAAAAATAAACAAATCAAATAAATAGATAAACAATACAAAATAAATAGTACATAATATAAATAAATAAATTAATGAAATAGATAACAAAATTACATAAATACAAGAAATGAAATAGATAAATAATAAATAATGAAATAAATCAATACAATAAAATATATACGCTAAAATTAATAACAAATACTTGTAAATTAAATAAATCACTAAAATAAATTCATAAAAATGAATAAATGAAGCAACGCCCATGCACACTCCCTTCTCAAATATCTCCCACACCGGTTAAGGGGGGGGGGGAGGGGGTATCTGCCCCAATGGGAAACGAATACCTCCATCCCCCTAACTACTGTAGTACGCCTCATGGAAACTTGCACCTGCTGTGTCATGGATGGCATTCCTGAAAAATATATATATGACCCCACCCCCAAATGTTTTTTTTATATTAAGAGCCCCCCCCCCCCCCCGGCCCCTTCAAGGACCTTGGGTCATGCACATAATAACCATGTACATGTATCGTCTTTGAAAGTGGGGCGGGGGGGGGGGGGGGCTGACCACATTTTACTTCCAGCCTCCCCAAACCCTTCCCCCCCCCCCCCCCCCCCCCCTCCGGTTCTGCAGCCCCTGCAAGCCAATAGGATGAACATTAAAAAGAGACACCCTAGTGCCTGCCCTAGTATCTGTATCTTTATATGTTCAAATAAAAGCCAAAGAAACATCAAATAAAATGATTTTATTACAAAATCACGGAAAAGACACTATCCTGGCAAGAATCATCATAAAATCGCGTCCTTTGGCATTCATGCCATTATTTAGTGTTGATATGGGCAACGGGTCACCCGATGTCGCGTGCATATATATTAACTAGTCCGAAAAACTAGCCAATATTTTGAGGGTTCTTTGACGATTTACCCGCTCGATAGAAGGGCTATTATCAAGCCATAAAAGAATCCCTCAAGAACGAGATGCATTTTTCTGTGCGTCATATGTCGACCTCGCACGGTAAAAAATCAGTGACATGTGAATGCAATGGAATACGAGCGTGTGTGTGCGAAAGACGAGGATTTCTCATAAGGAATCACAAAAAAAGGTATGAAATCTTCTTTCTTTCCAATTAGTTTTAACCCATCAAGGACGAGAGCTATTTTAAGGCAGTATTGATCATTGTTTTCCTCTACAAATTGGCAACTCCTAAATTTTGTCGACCTATTTAAATGACATAAAAATAGGTGGAAAATATTTAGTAATTACATTTTAAGACAAATATGAAGAGACTTTGCCGCAAAGTTGCCAATTTGAACGCGAATATCTGTTTTAAAGATATCACAATGTGTTGCCAATTTAAGGATTTTTCTAAATTATAGCGATTTACGTAATGATAAAAACCATTAAAAAATAACTGAAGCAGGTAGAGTATTAACAAAATAGGGCTTTAAAAATAGAGAAATGTATGCTCTTTCTTCTTGTACACTTCACATAACTAGTCTTCTTCTAGATAAAGTGCAGGACTACCAAACCACAACAAATATGTGGGCCTTCGGCACTGATGGTTAGGATCGCAACATCTAAGTGATATACATTAAAGGTAAAGGCCAGTTTTGGAAACACCCCCTCTCAAAAAAATGAAATAGAATTAGAAGCTCTTATTACCAATAATGTGAAAGAATATAATTGTAGGCCTACTAATATAGGATTATCAAAATTTGGCCAAGAAACCGCCTATACTATTACTAATTGATATATTTGCAAAATTATAAATTGATCTAGGGCCGGATAGATATCGCCAACGCGGAATCGCTCATACGCTATGTGTATTACGACCACGAGGTGTACACGAGGTGTCGCGCTATACGGGCTTGTCCCTAGCTTGTCGATATCTCCCCCAGCGCTAGCGGCGCTGACAGGTTTGAACGGGCGGTGGATTTATGAATTTCACAGGCGGATATTGGATTTCTTCCGATATTTCTGTATTTAACGATGCTTAGGTTCGGATTTTACCACACAAGCCCTATTTCAATACATGTTCAACAATATTGATCAATATAGATGTATTCGGCTACTTTCCCGAAACTGCATGGACTAATTGGGCTTCACACATGCATTGCGGCTAGTGAGTCCTCCCTCCTCTCTTAGAGTCGAGAACGCTAGCAGTAGTAGCGCTTCGCGCTAGCGTTCTCTATCTAGAGTTAGCTGTGTGCATGCTTATGATGCACCATTAGCATTATATACAACGACAAATATTTTACTGTCACCCGGAAAATGCCTCTCAAAATGACACTCTGACAGTGACAGTGACAGTGCAAAAATAACTTTGTAATTGTATACCACTCCCAGACCCAGCTAAGAACTTTGTCCAACCCTAAAATAAAACTGTAAAATTCAGTGGTTGTGTGGTATTCTGCATTTAAGCCAATATACGAATACTATATATATATACTAGGTAGAAAGAAGGGCTGCTGGTGAGGCGTAGCTAGCTTTTTTCTTCACTTTATTGTGCCAATATTTCGTCCGTAAAGGACTTCATCAGGGCTGTTCAAATCATAACAAAAGAAAAAGAGAACGGAACATACTAAACATTTGGAAAATTACATAGAGTTACATTAAATATAACATGGCAAAATAAATGAAAATATATATAAATAAATACAAAACAAATTATCAATAACCGTATGCACGCTCGAAATTCTAGTTGAAACATGCTTTTGGGGACTAACTAATTCCAAAATAAATATAATTATAAATAAAGATTAATATTAAAAAATGCAATAAAGTGTGAGTGAGAATGAATCCAAAGCAAGTAACATGCAATTGTAAATTGAACATAAATAAAATAAAATAAAATAGATGAACAAAATTATATGAATAAATACATAAATAAGTGAGTGGCATTCACCTCGGGCGATGTGGATTGTGTGTGAGGCCAAGTTACTGGGGTGGGTGGGTGTGTGCGGGAGTCATGACGGCTGGGGGAGGGGATCGATGGGAGGGGAGTGGAGGAGAACCAAAGGTCATACAAGGATCGAGTCTATTAACAATTAAACACATATATTCAAAAATTATAATATATAACATATACACAATGTTATAAACATTTCTTTTAAATCATAACAAACAAGTGTATACTCAACAATGCCAATAAGGAGGTATAAATTATAAAATAATGTGAGGTTATGAGCAAGCACATATCACAATGATGCAAGTGCAACAAACGTATAGCGCAAGCATATCATTCCTGTGCATGCAATCATGCATTCAATCTTTAGGAAGGTGTAAGCCAAAAAATAATTTGAGCAAGCTAGTATATTATATCGCAGTGATAAGTGCAACATATAGGCCCTACATCACGGCGGTTTCATGCGTTTGATAAGTAAAACGGACGCGTATCAAAAGAACCCGTATGTGATCAACAACTTCGTGAAAAAACTCACTGCTTTGCTCCACTTGACGGTCCGGTGAGAATGACATGACGCAACTCTGGCCAAATTTTTGTCTTAATAAGGTATGTAAACCCTGACTTCTCTTAATATTTGTGTTTAAAACAATACCACTTCTTGATTATTTATAGTGTTATATTACGAAACGATTGAAACATGTAATTTTGAACCATATTTGAATAGCTTACTTTTCTGTTTTAAATTTGTCCCGTTTTTTACTTTGGACCATTTAATACCGAATCGTGCAAGATTTCGACATTAGGATTTTCTAATTTTATATTGTGATGGAAATATAGTATTTCTTACACATGAAAATGTTAACCATATTCTGACCCACCGCTAGATTTTGTGCAATCGCTCTTCAAAGTTGGGCGAGATTTGCTGCGGTTTTATGCTGCTTTTGTGGGGGTAGCAGATGGTCCCACTTTCCCTGCCTGTTCTACCGGCCTAGTCTGGACTGAGCGGTCGGTAGTGAGGGTTGAAATTAACTCGCGCTTTTTCGATTTTCACCCAACGTTGCCAGATCTGGCATAATTATGCTTTCTGGCATAAGTTTGACCCTTTTAGCATCTGGAATTATGCCTGGCATTATTTGACCGTTTTTAGCTAAATTCTTGCATAATTTGACTTTTTTTTGCATAATTCTGGCAGAATTTGGCGAAGAAAAAAAAGGTCTAAAATTAGTAAAAAATCATCACTAAACTAAAGTAATGACAATGTCATGATCTCGACCAGAAAATTGTTCTAAGATCCTCGCCTCGGCCTGGGAATTTGTGTCCTGGTCGAATTTGGGACTGGACCTGGTCTTGGTCTAAAAAACGTTGAACACCCCTAGTCTTGGCTTTGAAAATGTTCTACAACTACCCCCCGGCCCCCCCCCCCCCCCCTTCCCGCAGGGCCAGGGGCAGGGGCTTAGGTTACCCCGGCCCACCCCCCCCCCCCCCCCCAGGATTCCCAACCAGTGTGTCGAAAATTTGGGACTGAAGACCTGGTCTAGGGCTCGAAATTTTGTGATGGGACCTGGTTTCTGCTTCGAAAATTTCTACGACTACCCCCACCCCCCCCCCCCCCCCCTCGCTTACAGGATTCCCAACTAATTGGTCAACTGAAGACCTCAAAATTTTGGACCTGCTCCCGGTTTCGAACATTTTCTACGACTAGCCGACAGTGATAAATAAGAATAATGTCAAAGAGACCTTGAAAGTGATAGATTTGTCGATCTAGTAGTCATACTTCTAGTCCACTGTCTTCTGCCTGATAATATTTTCATGGAGAAAACATGTCATTACATTTTCATAATATAACAATATTAGAAAATTATATTTTGGAATTAATTGAAATATTTTGACATTATAATTAATAATTCTTTTTCCTTTTGTATGCTGATGCCTGTAGGTATATGAAGTCACTGGAAAGATCCACCAATCAAGCTTCTCCACTGTGGCTCTGCTGAATGTTGTACCTGACCGGCTGGTTACCCAACCAGTGTCAAATAGTTCTACACGTCTTAATTGGCTCTGCTGAACCCCATCCGTTAACCGCTGACTCACTGGCCTTCCATGCAGTCTGTTCTTGGCCCCTGGGTGGCTCATCACTTTATGGTAATTTTTTGTTTGTACAATTTTAAGAAATTGGTTGATTGGATGCTTAAATTGTTAAGTTTACGTAACCATGGATTTAACACCTTAACTGTATTAAGGCTAGCCCATATCAGCAATAGACTTGGGCTACCCGACTAGTCCTATTGCCTAGTACTAGTACTAGGGCTAGCCGGGTAGCCCAAGCTCAGCCTAGTACAGTAATATTTATGTTCAAAACGATACCACTGAATAGTTATTCTTCTTGTTTTATTTTTTTATTATGAAATTTATTATTTATTATGAAATGGTGGGAAAGTCAAATTGTTAACAATTTTAAGACTCCATTGAATATGTTCCAAGTTGACATTCGTGTATTTCATAGAGAAAACGTTGCCTTAAAAAAAAATCTAATTGAAAATTGTATTTATTTTTTTAAATGTTACTTGTAAACATATTTGTTTTTCTTTGTTCTACTTGCTGTAGGAATTAGACACTGGCTCTGCTGAGCGCTGTACTTGCCTGGGTTAGCCCAACCAGTGTAAACTAGTTCTACATCTTACTCCGTCTGACTCTGGCCTTCCCTGCCAGTCTGTTCCTGGGTGCCCCAATGGTTCTAGTGCTGGCTTATCTTTTCATGGTAATTGTTCTTGCAATTTTCAGAGATATGCAAAGTTGGTTGATTGGAGTGGTTAAAGTCCAGCTTCATGTTACCGTGAATCTAACAATTTATTTTTAGGCTAGCCCTCATCAGCAATGTAACATGGTTTAAGCATGGGCTATATCTGGCTATTCATAGTAGGCCTAGCCAGGTAGCACAGGGCCCACCAAGTACAATCACAATTTATTTTCCTCGTTAATGCCTAATGGAAATGGGTAGGCTAGGGTGCTCGGCCTCTTAACTCATTATTTGAAATGTTATCCAGTAATTCATTTTTGAAATAATATAGACCTACCAGGTATCAGGAGTAATATTACTAGTGCCATTACCACTTGGTTATAATGAATAATAATAAATTGGTTACTGTTGTACTTGATCTGTCACACCCTGGCGAGGATGGGGATAACCGATAACAGCTTTACTGCAGGGTATGTTTTTTAATTTTGAATTTAAGATCAAAATACATTGTATGTGCTGGGGCATTAAAACAAATTTTTATCTTGATTGCATGTCTGCATTAATTGCATTTTGTTGGTACAATACTATTGGTATCTTGAGCTTAAGCTATATATGCAAGGTTGAATAACCCTTTTGAAGCTTGCCGGATTATGAAATGTAGTATCTTATTTAATTTTGGTGTGTTACCCATGTCCATTATTATCTTTAAATTGAGTTCACTTGATAATAAAATCGTTGTTATTTTCTCTTTTCTCATAAAAACAGGACTAAGGCAAGATCATGGAGCATGTGACATCATGAGATCAGTTCTTTGGTGCATCAGTGGAGCAGAAGTACAATAACATTAATAAGGTATGACTGAAACATTTGATCTGGTGACAGCTGATCAAAAATATGTTGTTGCATTAATATTACTGTTAGGTTTAGTGCTAGGAATAATGATGTTTTTTTTAAAGATTTGTTGTATTGATTTGAGAAAAATCAATAGTAAAGCAAGCAATTAACTTATACATGCTGTCAAATTGAATGAGTAGAGTGAAATTAAGGACAGTTTAGTTGAATTAAATATTATACAATTTGGAGGTATCAATCTAAATGGAGTGAAAAAAAAAGTATTTCCAGTTATACTCTATGATAGTATTCATCAATTCCATTTTTTGTGCATACTTACCGGCAATCTGTATTACACCCGAACACTCATAAAGAGGAAGGGTGGGGGGTGGGGGGGGGGGGGGGGCGGGCGGAGTGGAGAGTACAGAGTACTATTCACAGAGATTTGGTTACCTTGTCTGACTTAACAAGTGATTTAAATTAATGTCAACCACTCAATCTGAAACTTGTATTCTAGTTACATAGGGAGGGGAGGGGAGGGATGTGTAATTATTATAATTATTTTGTAATTATTATTTTTTTTTTGACATTAAATTTGTTAAAAGCTCATTATGATAGGACACACACTTAGCCCCCAATATAACTACCCCACTGTAATACCTATTTTGACATTTTAAATGTAAAAGGCTATTTTAAACACAAATTCTAGTAAATGTTTATTTCTTGCATTAATTCCTACAGGTGGGATCAGCATGTTCTTAGAGCCGATGACATCCCTCATCACTACCAAAAGCACATCATCTACTAGTGACAACTTGGGTGGCAGGAGAGAGATGCAACTTCACACACATTCCTTTACAATTTCATGCCACTAAGTTGCAATACTCAGTTCAACAGGAATACACTCCAACTAGACTGAAGTAAAATCTGTAACTGAAAGGGACACAGTAGTATAGCCAACTAATCATGCGCATTCAATGTAAAATGTCTCAATATTAAATGGACCAGCATGTAACCATGAAGCAGCACCTGGAGAACATTTGCAAATCGACCATGAGAGCCATCATATTGTTTGGACAGATTAGACGGACAATATCTTACAGCATCAGCAACTAAACCATACACCCAGGCCCAGAACAGTTAATACAGGGAAACCCTGTTATAACGAGCTCGCTTAGTACGAGGTACCGTTTATAATGAAGAGAAACCTTTGGTCCCAATTGTTCCAATGGCATAATGCTCCACTTATAATGAGCTCGGTTATAGCGAGATTCTGGTTATAATGAGGTAAAATCATTAGTCCCGACTACCTCGTTATAACAGGGTTTCCCTGTACACCCAGGCCCATTCTATCTGATCTAATGCACGTGATATTTTAAATGATCATTTTTTCATTTAACTTGTATGTATATTTTTTCACTGGTGTAATTAATATCTTTCAGCCCAATGGGAGGGAGGGGGAATTTTTTCCATATACCCCCCCCCAAAAAAAGTGAATGTATTTCAGAGGACAAATTTTCATTGGCTGGGACACAGTGAAATTTCAATTTCTGTCCTATGTCTGTGTACTTATGATGTGATGTGAGGATTATGATATTCAGTAAAATAATAAGAATCCTACAAAATATATACACAGCCTTTTGTTTTCTTTGGATTTTATTATGATAGCTTGAATGATGAGGAATATTCACAGTAAGAATTACAACTGTCTAAACCATCAAACATAAATTAAAATATCTCTGTCAAATATTTATTGTAAACCTTGAACAGTGGAACCTTGTTAAAGAGAGCTCTGATGTAACTAAACGTAAACCCTCTTATAACAAGATCATTGTGCTGGTCCCAGCTCTTTATAATCTGTTTGTTTTATGACCCTGGTATAAAGGGATACTAGATATAACAAAGTTGTTCATGGTCCCACGGACCTCACTTTAAAGAGGTTTCACTAATTGCAACATGTATGATGGATTGGATTTGAATGTCTGTAATTTGTGTGTACTGTGCCATATGTGTGTATTTGTGATACTGTGTTTTGAAATGCTTGTGTGTATGTGAGTTTGTATGAATTTGGTGAGTATGACTCTGTCACATGTGTGTAGTCGTTTCTACAACATCCTTACCTAAAATAGATTCAAAGTTGGAAAACTTTTAATCTAAGTTTACTTAGTCATCATCACAGGAAACAATACATCACATACATTTAATAAATTAAAAACATTTTGATTGTGGAGCAATAATTATAACTCTTATAATAATCACCATCTGTCAAAGTAAATAATGCCACTTGTAACTGAACAAATCCCCTGCCCCAATTGTAGTGAAGATACACCAAATATTAAACAGTAATAACTGTAGGTGTGTGGTGGTGGTTAGGGGCATTGGTGTACCCATGATTTTGTAGAGGGGGAGGGGGTTTAATTTCTTCTGAAGAAAACATTTCTGTCAGGGGGAGGGGGGGGGGGGGGGTCGGGGGGTTGTGGTCGTAGAAAAAAAACAGTTTTCGAGGACGAGACCATGGTTTTCGCACTTTTCGAGGCCGAGACCATGGTTTTTCGCACTTTTCGAGGCCGAGACCATGGAAAATGACGGTCGAGACCGCTAAAATTTGAGTACGCCTATGTGTGTGTGTGTGTGTGAGGGGGGGGGGGGGGGGGGTAACAAGTGTATTTTCCTCAGAGTTTGGTCTATAATTATTACTAAGAGAACATGCAAGCCTTTATATGCATTAGTCTTATACATACAAAATAATACACATTGAAGACAAATATTGGAAGGTCTAAATACTGGGGGAAATATTTATTAAAACAAAAAAGAAAACTGACCAGAAAAAAAAATAAGCAACGAATAAAACAACCTTTTTTTTTTGTTAGTGTCGGTTGCTCTAAGTAACTTGCGTTGGATCAATTGGAATCAACGCCGCAAATACGCGATGGTGATTGGTTCCCGGGAATGGCTTGTCGTGCAACGGGTCCCTTGTGCAATGTCAACAAACACGCAACACACACAACACAGTCATGCTAGGCGAAAAGAGACAAAACATTGCTGTACAAAAACATACTTTTCTCCAAATCTAGCGGTGGGTCAGCGAGTTCTCAACGGATTATTGAAGCCAAATAAATTGCGGATTCACACTCATTTTCAGTTTGAAATCCTAATGTAGAACTTTGTTGCTATTTTATTGTAAATTTACGTAACTTTCGTCAGGTATTATGGCTTAAATCAGTTCACAAATTAACGCTTAATTTCCTTTTTATTTCACTTTTTCTTTATGACATGTAATTTTGTGTTTATGAACGTGTTTTGCATATTTGTTTCATACACCTGTGTAAATTACAAGACTTGACGTGGGAAACTTAAACATTAATCGCCATTTGTAGAGCAATTCATCGTGAATTAATTTTGGCCACTTGTGATTGAACTTCGTGGTGAAATTGTTGAGTTCACGTGAACGCGCGGAAATCCGTGCGTGTGCGCTGGCTACCCTTTTTAAGTACATGGCCTATGGGAGTGAAACCGCCGTGACATATAAAGCAGGCATATATATAAAGCCGTGCACGCAATCATGCGTTCAATCTTTTAAAAAAAGAAATATAACCATAAAATAATACAAGCAAGCTGGCACATATCACAATAATATGAGTGCGGCATACATATAAAGCAGGCATATAATTACCGTGGGCCATAAAATAATATGCAATTTGTGAGGAAGCACAAATGTCACAATGATTTAAGTGAGACACATATATAAGGCAAGTTTATAATTACCGTGCATACAATCATACATTCAATCAAAACGCATTTGAGCAAACACGCAGTATAATATACATTTGTAAGATTACAACAAATCAATATATACTCAACAATAATAAAGGAGGTGTGAGCCATAAAATAATAATAATACAAAGCTATAGGCAAGCACATTTGCAATGATATAAGTGCAGCATAAACATATAAAGCAGGTATATGAGTATGTACCGGACATAAAATCATATACAAGAGTGGCAATTACCTCAACCAAATAGTATAACACTACAATTATGGGCTCAATCATAGAGCAATAAAGCATGCGTATAATCATTATAATTGCAGCAACAAACATAATAGATAATTACCTCATAGAATGTGTTTGACAGTGTCCAAACAGAATTGTGGTCAAATCGAGGAGAAGAACTGGAATCGAGCAAATCATGTAGCCAAGTGGACCGAACGCTGACCCATAATGCACCTATGGGTCCGCGTTCAGGCCACCTGGCCGTAGAGTGCGCAATTTTGATATCCAATACGATTCTCGCTGTAAAATAATAGAGCGTAATTTTGTCTTAATTTGCTCGATTCCAATGATCTGTAGGTGGTCAATAGAGTGTTCTGGTTGATTGAAATGTATTGTGTAGGGTAGGCTTTTGGCATGTTGAGTATTAAATTGTTTTATTTCTGATCGAGTGTTATTCAAGCGTGTGTACAATTTAGTTTCAGTTTTACCTACATATTGTATGTTGCATTTCTTACAAGTGAGAAGGTATAAGACCCAGTCTGATTTGCAGTCCATGTGTGATGAAATATTGTAAGTTTCATTGGTGACTGAACTAGTGAAAGTCCTTGTCTCTGTGATGTGTTTGGGTAGGGGGCACTTCTTGGCTTGGCAACAAAAGAAACCCTTCTCAACTGTGTTGTCTATTTTGGGGCGTGGGTCCTTAGTATAGTAAACAAATATACCATGCACTGAGAGCCTCTAGTTGAAATTATGGATTCCGAGGTGACAGGAAAAGCACTATGTTCTGAGGGTCGTAGACCCGAAGAACAGTAGCTTTTTCTGTCACCGAGGAATCCATAATTTCACTAGTGGCTCGAAATAGTGCATGATATATTTGTTTTATATCCTTAGCATAATGATAATCATCGCAAAAATAAATGATTTCAATTAAATTAAAGTATAATATAAAGGAAAACAAACCATTGATCATGGAACCATCACTGCACTTACTATGTTCTGTTTGTGATACTGACCCCCTTTGCGCAACAGTCATAGCGCAGAGCGCGTATTGCGCTATCTTTCCATTCATGGTTACGCGCATTAACAATGAATGCGCACCCAAATGCAAAACGCGCGCATCAAAGTGAATAATTGACCCGCTTTACATACACACGTGTAATTGAATGGGGAAAATAGTTATTCGTACATTACACATAATAGCGAGTGCTGTGCAGTGCAGTGCAGTACACACCGCTGATTGTTGAATGACGAATTAGTGTCACGACCACAGAAGGACAACGATGCACAATGTGCACCATTGTCGGAATGTTACAATTCGACTACCGCTACGTTATACATGAAATGCATCTCTAGAATATTCTTTGGAACTTATTGATATTCACGGGTGAAAATATTCTGTATTTCTTTTTAAATTACTCTTTGGGAAATCTCGTCGAGCATCTTTCGCGAGCTAAAACAAGACCTCTGCTCGCAGGGAAGTTTTATAACACGCATCTCTATGGGCTCAATATGATCACCCGGCGTCTATGACGTCATTCATGGAATAGCATTTACTATTCCATGAATGACGTCACGCATAGCACATTTTTCTCCATGGGCATTACTATGTTTGGTCACATGACGCTATGTAGACCAATCACTGATCAGGATTTCATTCATGTAGGATATACTATATACTATATATGGGTCATTCTTCGATAAGTGTATAGTTTTGTGTCCCGCTACTTTGGTGTCGCATAGAAAAAAAAATAAAGCTTTTTTGTTGTTATCTCTTTGTGTTGACTTTACAAGTAAGTAAAAAATCAACTAATACAAAAAAAAGTAAAGTGATAACTCTTATACTTTTGTTTAAATTATTTTTTTTAATGTTCCACCCCCCTCAAACTCGCATGTCCCGATGGCATCATGTAAAAATATCATTATATAGCATTTCAAAAAAGATGCATATTTTTTGTCCTAATATACCTTAATAAATTCAATTTTATGAGTTGACTACGAATACCAAGATTAAATACGCACACATGCAACGATTAAAAAAAAAAAAAAAAAAAAGGAATCTGTTTTGTGTGTCCCGATATTTTGCGTCATCTCCGTCACGCATTTTGAGTCCGTCATCTACGGTACAAAAATATGCTAAATTTGAGTGATCGTGGTGGCAACATGTCGGGTGACTAGGTAGTAGAAAGAAGAGACACGTTTTTTCCCTGGTCTATAGAGTATAGGTAAGTAACATTGTTTTTTTGAGATCTTTGTCAAAAACCAGGTCCGTACCTTTATTAAGTGTCATCTCCGAACGCTTGATATTAGCTAGATAAAGATATTAGATTGAATTTCTAATCATTTGTATGAATGTGCCCGCGGAACAACTATACAACACTATCGCTTATTTGTATTGCATACATTGCTATAAGCTATCAGCGATTTAAATGTGTCTGAATGTCATCTCCGTCACGCATCATCTCCGTCACGTTTTTTTCATGACGGAGATGATGATTATCATCTCCGAACGATTGATATTAGCTAGATAAAGATGTTAGATTGAATTTCTAATCATTTGTATGAATGTGCCCACGGAACAACCATACATCACTATCGCTCATTTGTATTAAATACATTGCCATTAGCTATCGGCGCTTTAGATGTGTCTGATAGTCATTTCCGTCACGCGTCATCTCCGTCACGGCTCTTTTGTGACTGAGATGATGAGTTTTAGTTGGATTGTCAACTCAGTTAATTGACACACAATGTTGCTCAAAATTGACAAATATTCTATGACAAAGCTTAGTTTGCATGAATTTTAGATTATTATATAACATGTGATTATAATGTATTCTTAAACATGTTAAATACACGCTTCAGTCATTTCCGTCACGCTTCCGTCATCTCCGTCACGCCGAGTTCAAATGCATACATTTCAACAAAGATTAAACTCTGGTAAAAAATATTTGTATTGGTATTTTTAGCGATCTATTTACTCGTAATCATGTACCTCTCTTCATCCTAATTTCCTGAGAAAATTTCATCACACTGATTGAAAGCAAAACTATTTGGCAAAATTCACTATTTATTCAGCAAGGCAAGTATAAATGGTGGCTCTAGAGAAACAAATGTGATAATGGTTGACCAATGTTTTTTTTTCTTTTCACAGTCACCCTTTCTTTCCAAACAAAGATTGAATAAGAAGTGAATTATGTTCTTCAGTTAAAATGCGACGATCTAGTTGTGCAAAAATGTTGTGACGGAGATGACGCATTAACAGTGTACATGTTAATAATAAAAAAAAAATATATTACATAGCCCCATTAAAGATCGCGCCAAACAATATTTCCCTAATCTACAGATGTTAACATAATATTTAAACACACAGAAAGAAAGTGGAGAAACAGTTTTGATTTTCACGACCTCACGATGGTCGAAAATATACACTTATCGAAGAATGACCCATATATAACAATGTCAATAAATAATACTTACGGAACTATGCCCAAAAGGCCAAAGAACAGATGTGTGAATCACTCTCTCGATATCTCGATCAACAATAATCAATATTCAGTGATACTATATATGGCTCTGGTTTTTTTAAAGGTGCCAAAAGGCTTAATGGCACTTTGAGGGCCTGTATTTTTAAAAACATACTGAACTGAAAACTTATTTTTGTATTTTCTTATAGCATCCACCTAGATTGATCTCCCATACCTTAACGAAAATATTTGGACTTCCCTTTATATAGGTCAGATAACCCTAAAGGGCCAATTGTTAACGGAAATTTGTCAACCAAAAATGGGTTCAATTATGTTCAGGTATAAAAAAACACTAACAGATTTTTTTGTTTTTTTATTTGTTGATAATTATGAACGAGTGTGAGTTAAACTTTCAGAAAATTAACGGCGCTTAATATGTAAAGTAATATTTTGACAGTACAATGCCATCAAAATTGGTGTTTCGGACGTTACATCCTCCGTTAACAATTTAACCCCTCATTACCCCTACCAGTATCATAATTTATTGAAATGATATCAGTATGAAACTTGAACTATAGTTTCCTCATCATATTGCCTAAAAGGGAAATGACTGATTTCTTAAGCCAGCGATTAAAAAAAAAAAAAACATGAAATGCACACATGCTCTCATTTTCCGTTAACAATTTTGTAACGTCCGAAACAATATTTCTTTACAAATAATTTTTAAAAGGGGGATAACACAAACAATTATTTATCTCAGTTTTGAAGAGACTTGATGTACCTTCCCATCACAGAAAAAAAAATGCAATAACTTATTGTATTATGATTATATCTTTAAAGTTAACTTTCCGTTAACATTTGTAACATCCGAAACAAATGTAACGTCCGAAACCAAAAATGTAACTTATAAGCTCATAAGTCACAGGAAAGGGCACATTATATGAATCAATCATCATAATATAAAATAGTATTAATTCTGAAACAAATTTACACATGAATTGGGTAATTAATTGCCAAAACAAATGTTTGAGATCAACCAATGTAAACAAATGTGTTTCGGACGTTACATGGGGTAATTGTTAACACAAAATTGATATTTTAGTGCATTTATTTTCAAAATGATAATATATGGTTATTATTATTCATTTAGATCATGTAAATGAAACATAATCATCAAAATACATGATGCTTTAATAACATTTAGATGCTTAGTCTGCCCCAAATCCACATTTTCACCAATTTTTCATCGATTTTTCTCAGCTAATTTGTAACCACTAAAGATTTACAAGACACTTGATATAGTGAATGATATGACTAATCTACTTGGAACAATAACCTTTCTTTTGTGGAACTGAAACACTACCTGCTGCGACAACTCCTGTATTTTGTTTACCATTTACAGAATATTTTGTATGGTATTGTGAGCTCGTTTCGGACGTTACAAAATGGTGTTAACACACATTTTGATTGCACAAAAAATTCAATTTGGAACATTTAAAAAAGTATTATCTACATTTTTCATGATCTATATGCTCCCTGCTCCAAGCAAAAGTGTTTTGAAAAATAAATTATCAGTTATTTGTCTCTGGGAAGGAACTTTTATTTATAAAATGTGAGGAATTGCTATTTTTGCCCCATAATTGTTCATGTTGTAAAGTACACACAGAACTACATGTATACTGATTTTGTTTTTTTGTATCACATCAAATGCATTATTAGGTTGATTGCATTTATAATGTTCTATAAGAAACAAATGTTAAGTCTCTGTTTCATTATTCATTTAGTGGAAATATAGACATTTTCATTAACAGAGCCTTTTAGTGGTATACAAAACACAAAAGTACAGTATAACTATGCTAAATTTACTCAAAGTTGCAAAACATGTTTTTTTCATATACTTAAACTTGATAAGAAGAAAATAATCTGCGTTGATCCACATGTTTTACTGACACTAATTAAAATGTTAATCATTTGTATTAAAACAATCCACATGTTAAAACAAAAGTTAGTTTTGAAATACTATATGGCATATGCCATGTAAACTATAGGTGCAGTACATGTACACCAAGATAATTCCTTATCTTATTCTTAAGGCAATTTCCAGAACATTACTGGTTTATGATCAATTACATTTTTGCGCAAGTCAGCTATGTTTGAAAAATGTAACCATATCTGCTGGAACAAATATATTTTCTTGACCATAACCTTATGTGGTACATACAAGTGTACTGTACATGTGCCATTATAACTTGAATTTGAGGTTTTGCTAATATCATATTGATCAGTAATGCATTTATGACAGTTATTCTAATTTTCGATAATAGTTTGATAAAATTAGTTTGAGCTTCATGTTTTTATCAAAATAAGAAAATGGAAAATTCAAATCATATACAATGTATGTCATTGTACAATTTACATATACTTTTATCTTTTGTAAAATGATGAAGGAAACTCTGGAAAGTCACATCGATCATCCTTTGACTGTATATTAATAACAGTTTCTAATTGCATGTAATATTTGTACAAAATCTTGGATTTTGTCTATCAATATGGACTTCATTCACTATCCCTTTCGTTGGGAGTTCAATTAATGCACATATTTATGGGTTTTGCTTGCAAAATCGTGCAAACAAAGCGAGTTAAGATATGTTTTGAAGTGATGTTAACACCATGTAACGTCCGAAACAAAATAGGGTATGTCATAACATAATGCAACTTTACTACAATAAATTACAGATCACAATTCTCAAATTGTAGTTATTGTAGTACTAGGTACACAGTACTTCATAATTTCACTAAAACCCTTAAAATTGTCTCTACTTTGGAGATCTGAACATATAATTATATATAAATCAAGTTTACATGTACTGTACTGTACTATAATGTCTATGGTTGATAGAAGACCCCTTTCTGTGCTATGAAGTTAATTTGACCATTTCAAAGAAGAATTTGGATAGATTTACATCTAAACATATATTTTCTGTATTTAAATATTCCAAAATAGCAAAGATTTAAACCACAACTGGTCATAGAAGTGTAAAAAAAGAGTAAATGTTAACAATGTGTAACGTCCGAAACACATACAAGAATCAAATTTGAATTTTATTTGCAAGTGTCTTGCTCCAATTTTATATCATGTAAATATGTCCTATCATGTATTGTTTCCATACAAGAAGTCAGTGAACCAACAACAGTAAACAAAATTTGCATTACAAAAACTTCAAATTGCAAAATTCAAATTTTAAGGCTATTTTTCACTTTAAAATGACCTAAAAACTAAAATTTAAGAAACAGAAGCCCCGAAAATGGCACACATGATGTTAGAAGCCCACTTTAATTATTTGTATTATTTGTAATGCCATTTGGAATAGTAGGATTTTAGTATGGCAATGTGAAAATATATCATATTTTTCTTTTAAATATAGGAAATCCTAAATGTCCATAGATATTTCGCAGAATTGGGGATAGATTAAGCCCAGATATTTATATTTCACAAAAATATAAGTTGTGTCAATGTTAAAAAAACATGTTTGAAGTTAGTTCACTTAATTTCAATTTTGACCATGTTGGTTGACACATTTGGCATCTTTAAAAAAACCAGTGAGGCTAGGGCCCTATAGCTAGCTACAGCTCTAGTTTATGAAGTGCTTGATGTTTCATAAATGTTCCATCAAACAAGGACGTGCACGCGCGTTGAATGCACCGTCGATCGCGATATCACACCGACAATATTGATGTCTGTTGTGCATACCGCCTTCCATACACAGGTGTGCCTATTGCATGTACATCATTTGCGGATTGGAGAGAGCAAGGAAATTTACCGATTGTGAGTTTTCGATTCTGGGGCTTTAATTGCTTGATCAAAGATGTCGACTGCAGGAGCAGAGGTGCGTTGGGTGCCGCTGGAGTCAAATCCCCAGGTAAGGATTGACGATTGAGGATATTCTACCTTAATTCTACAGAGTTCTGCATTTTGATTTGATGCTGAGACCACTGGAGTCATCCTACCTAGTCCAAGAAGACTAAAGGTAGAGACATTTACATTAACATTTGGACGTTTTTTTTAACATGTCATACCTTTAGTCCTAGTCCATAGTGTACACGTTCTGTATCTAGCCACTTATCCACCCAAAAAACCCTCCAATTTGGTTGGAAATATTTCGGCTACTCACCTGAATTTTCACGACTAGGCAGATGTTTACTCTCTTTCTGCAATTGTGCTGTCCCAAATACGTTTACAAGTTGTAATTCTGGTAAAATTAACACTTTTCCGAGGTAAACACAGCCCGATGTTTGATGACCAAGAATTCCCGTAACATGCTATTCAACGCAATTGCACAATGTAGTATTGTATTCGCCGTGTATAGACATTTGCATAACATGCACACGGCTCGCGAATATAATACCGTTGCATGTATAACCTGCACGCGCGCGCGCCATATCCTCTACTGTATATTATATAGAGGATACGGCGCGCGCGCGTACAGGTACATGCAAAATGATGCAACGGTATTATATTCGCGAGCCGTGTGTTATGTAGCCTTTTGTCAAGGCCCCCGCGCGAACACCCAACCGAGCGCGAAGCGCGAGACTATAGACCCGAGCGCAGCGAGGGCCTTTTTCTTTTTGAATATTTGTTGTTGTTTAGTTTTCATGTAAACCTTATATTAGACCGGTATTCATCTACCAAATGTGGTAGATGCGTGTAGCGTCCATTATAGTCGTTCTGCGCAATACCGGTACCGGTATGCAAATTCGGATATGAATATGCATACAAACGCGACGTTACGTGTCGTGCTCCGCAACTGTGTGTATTAGGCCAGTAATGCGATAATGATGGCGAATCCAACGATCTTGAGTGAAAATTGTCTTGACAAGAATACGCAGCTAAGAAATTACAAATTACAAAGTTCAGAGAATTGCAAGTTGCAGCGTTAAGGCGGTTATTGAGGGAGCAGGATGAATTTGTCAGTCTTTGCACGGGATATGGCAAAAGTGCGATTTTTCCAGGCAATAGTATGGACCTGCATGTCTGTGTATCGACCATAATCGTTGCACCGCTGCAGCAGCAACGCCAACGAGCGGAACCCTCATTGGCGCAACGCCCGCAGCTCGTGCCGCATGCATCGTCCAGTGCTTGCCCTGGACCTTGAAAGAAAGAAAACGGTCTTCAACTCTTCAAAGTTCAACAGTGATTTTAGTATACACTGTCAGTTGAAGACCGTTTTCTTTCTTTCTCAAGCAGTTCAACTCTCGCTTTACAGATGCCGCATATTTTGTGTGTAGAGATCGAAGTCGATGATGGTTTCACTTTTAGTAATTGTGTTCAGTTTGGTCGCTGTTTGTGGATCAACTCTTGTAAAAAAAAAAGTATACTTTCGGAACAGATCTCTACCACAAGCACAACATATGCGAACAGTTGTAGTTTGTTTCTAACTCTTAGCCTCGGGTCTTTCTTCATTTCCTACTAATTTTGTTTTTGTCTCCTTCATGTTCCCTCATAGTCATAACTGATTCGCTTGACAAAAGCCATGATATCGCACTACCAATAACAACAGCTCTGTGGCCGTTGACCTACAGCTGTATTACACACTACATACAATGCATACGTTATACCCTTCCAAGTTCCAGGGAAAAAAACACGTTCTCTGTTTTGATTTATCAGCTGTTCACTTGCCATGGTCTCTTTTCTAGACACTCTTACATCGCATGTAATGAAACTACACGCGAAAGTGTACACAGTAATGGGTTCAACATAACTTGAATGTCAATTTAAGGTCTCCGCCAGAGACTACGCTAGGTGATCGCCAGAGGTTGTGGACGCAATCATTTTGACTTTAGGGTACATTGTATCTGAAGTGATATTTTTTTCTTCAAAATATGGACAGTTTGATCGATCTAAAAATTACATACACAAATGTACGTATTGACTTAAAAGAATATTACTAAACTTTTGGTATTTATTTAGTTTTTACCTATTTTGTTGCTAAAATTAAAGTTTGCTAGAAAAATTAACCCTTTTATCATGATGGATTACACTACCGTCCTTGCCAACCGTATCTTGCGATCTGATTGGTTAGTCATCTCATCTCATGAATTAGTCATGCTGTACGTTCGGCTCATGAATATCTTTACCGCGTTCAAAAGAGTAAAGGCTCTATGTATGGCAGCTCAATACACTCTATGTTATGTTGTGGGTACAGCAGTACAAGTGGGATAATCATTATGTAGGATCGAACTCCCAGCCATATAGAGCCTTGACTAAAGGCTATGTGTTATGCAAATGTCTACACGGCGAATACAATACTACCATGTGCAATTGAGTTGAATAGCATGTTACGGGAATTTCTTGGTCATCAAACATCGGGCTGTGTTTACCTCGGAAAAGTGTTAATTTTACCAGAATTACAACTTGTAAACGTATTTGGGACAGCACAATTGCAGAAAGAGAGTAAACATCTGCCTAGTCGTGAAAATTCAGGTGAGTAGCCGAAATATTTCCAACCAAATTGGAGGGTTTTTTGGGTGGATAAGTGGCTAGATACAGAACGTGTACACTATGGACTAGGACTAAAGGTATGACATGTTAAAAAAAACGTCCAAATGTTAATGTAAATGTCTCTACCTTTAGTCTTCTTGGACTACATCCTACCTGTAACACAATGTGACTAGACAATGACAATGATGGTGATGATTGTGGTGATAAATAGTTGGTGAGGTAATTTGGTAATGTAAGCCAGTTGAGCACAAGCCACTAGCAGTGAAGCACTGTGTCTGTGTGGCATGTGGTGGTGATAATTCTTTTTTTTTTATAAATGTTTCGTTGTATGATTTTTAATTTATTTATAATTATAATGCTGTAAGTGTAACTGTAAGTTAGTTGTGTAACTGACCTTGATCATTGATGATCAGATCGGTTGATCGGATCAGCAAAATTTGCTCGATGATCGAAATCGGATCGGAAATCGGATCGGATCGGATAAAAAAAAAATTTACAAAAAACAAAAATCGTTTTTTTTTCAGTTAGGAAAATGATCCCAAAAAACATATTTTGGGAAAATGAATGAATACCAAAACTCTACTTTTACAAAATTACTCGCAGTGATTCTGAAAGGTTGCGCCAAAATAAGCACATGGGACGAGCTCAGTCAAGAAACTGAAAAGTGGAAACTTACAATTTGTAAGCCACATTTGGCCGCGGTGAACTACCGTACCGGCTTCTTCTGGCTACTCCTAGTCCAAGAAGACTAAAGGTAGAGACATTTACATTAACATTTGGACGTTTTTTTAAAAACATGTCATACCTTTAGTCCTAGTCCATAGTGTACACGTTCTGTATCTAGCCACTTATCCACCCCAAAAAACCTCCAATTTGGTTGGAAATATTTCGGCTACTCACCTGAATTTTCACGACTAGGCAGATGTTTACTCTCTTTCTGCAATTGTGCTGTCCCAAATACGTTTACAAGTTGTAATTCTGGTAAAATTAACACTTTTCCGAGGTAAACACAGCCCGATGTTTGATGACCAAGAATTCCCGTAACATGCTATTCAACGCAATTGCACATGGTAGTATTGTATTCGCCGTGATAGACATTTGCATAACACACGGCTCGCGAATATAATACCGTTGCATGTATAACCTGTACGCGCGCGCGCCGTATCCTTATAATATAGTATAGAGGATACGGCGCGCGCGCGTGCAGGTTATACATGCAACGGTATTATATTCGCGAGCCGTGTGTTATGCAAATGTCTATACACGGCGAATACAATACTACATTGTGCAATTGCGTTGAATAGCATGTTACGGGAATTCTTGGTCATCAAACATCGGGCTGTGTTTACCTCGGAAAAGTGTTAATTTTACCAGAATTACAACTTGTAAACGTATTTGGGACAGCACAATTGCAGAAAGAGAGTAAACATCTGCCTAGTCGTGAAAATTCAGGTGAGTAGCCGAAATATTTCCAACCAAATTGGAGGGTTTTTTGGGTGGATAAGTGGCTAGATACAGAACGTGTACACTATGGACTAGGACTAAAGGTATGACATGTAAAAAAAAAACGTCCAAATGTTAATGTAAATGTCTCTACCTTTAGTCTTCTTGGACTAGGCTACTCCCCAAACTGTAGAGCAGTCTTTTATAGGGATGTGCAGGAATCGTCATGCACCACTGAGTTCTTAGTGCGTGTAAGACGTCTTGGGATTACACGGACATCCCTGTCCCACGCATGCGAAAGGTTGAAACGAAGACCCCTCCCCCCCCCCCCCCCCCTGGCCCCCCCCCCCCCCTGGCCCCCCCCCCCCCCCCCAGTTCAGTATGGATTGCTCCACTCTTTCCCAGATAGATTCTTTTACTCCTCGGAGTCCTCACTCAACTCACTTTTTCAGGACTTTTTCTCCCTGACCAAAATAGTGACTTCCTTAGTATTGAAAGAGTGGTTATTGTCTTTGATGTGAGTGTAGACCGCCGAGTCTAGTAAACACACAGCCCCACTGGGACTTTGGTGTACAATATGTATGTTCATGCACGCGCTTTCAGTGATTTTTGCGTTTCCCCAACATAGAATTGTTTGCAGTCCTCTTGTACACGCACTACAAACTCACTTTCAAATAATTAAGTTTCCAGTTTCTTGATTCATTGTTCAAGATATTATTTACCTCGACTGGATGAATGATAATCTACATCAAATTATTATTATAATTATTATTATAAAAAACATTATATGATTAATTAACATGTTATACAAAATTATATTAATATTCAATTTTTGTATTTCTTTATCTTCCAGGTGATGTCAAAGGTAAGTAACAAAACACTTTTGCTGGTTTTGAATTACAGTATGAGCTGTGGCATGAATTCAGCCACACATATTATTTTAGCTCTGGGGGCATTCTGCAGTCAAAATCATACAAATTAATTTCATGTCAGTAAATAAATAACAGAAAATGAAAAAATAAAATATTTACAGATTTCAAAATAATGATTTTACCAATGTGTATAATTTTAACAAACATGCTGCATGACAGTTTGAACCTTGAATATTGTTGAGAATTACTGAATAATGTGTGTCATTTGTAAAATTTGCTACCGATTGTGACACCATTTACGAGCTGTTGCTAGTTGACATTATTTGTTTTTCATCTTATAAAAAAAATATAATCTTCTTTAATCAGTGGGCAAAGAAATGAGCTTGATGATGTCGAAATATTTTACTCTAGATTAATCTTTTTTCATGACAATGCACACCCACACACACAACTACTCGAATTAGAAATACATGTTATGTAAGTGAATTTTCACTATAGTGTATGGTGGGTTGCTCATGAATGATGTTGCAATCAGCTGCAATTGTTGAAATGATTACTCATTTCTACATGATGTTCAAATAGGAATATAACTGTAATATATCTTGTCCAACTTCACCCACATTGTATGTGATAATAATTAGACAATAACTACAAAAAGGGCCTGGAATTATCCTTCAAGTAAATATTTGTCTGTAATGAAATGTTTTGAGCTAGGGCCAGTATGTAGTACTGTATACATACTCTACATAATGAAAGTAGAAGTTTACCGTCATATTAAAGCAAAATGGCCTAAAGAAGTGATTAACCTGGGCTACATTCAAACTGGTATTTTAGTAATTAGTATTTAAACATTAAAGCATCCACAGATGTTCATAGATAATTGCTAACACTTGAACATGATATCATGTATGATGAGTTTTCAAAGTCTGATATATCTTGAAGCCCGTTTGTCTGCATTTGTTGGTGGGATGGGTGACTGAATATAATTAAATGGATGAATTCCTCTCAAACACTGCAGTGTGCATGTTGCTTGTATGACTAACTGATGTTTCGATCACTACTGAATTGGACAACTGAACATTTAACCCGTTAACTACGAAATTCTAAAATCACTGTAGACTTTGTACATAGCCCACCCGGTTCCCGACAGGTTAACAATTACACTTAGTACCTCTTATAAATTATTTGTTGTTCCTCCCACAGTATATGCACAACTTGGGTATGTCCAAGGATTGGGCATTTACCGATGTCTATGGTTTGGATGACGACTTGCTGATGATGGTCCCTCAACCAGTAGCTGCACTCATTCTGCTATTTCCATATGATGACAAGGTATGTGACAGACAGTTGCGTAGCTGCAGGGGGCCGGGGACAGCCCCCGTCCCCTTCCCCCCCCACCCCCCCCCCCCCATTAATTTAGAAAAACAATATGAAACAGAAGGGGAACATTTTTGGAAAAGAAAGAAATACATTAATAGATGTTCCCCCAATCAGGCTGACCACACTGTGCCACTGGTGACAGATGACAAGCAGCTGCTAGGCATACAACTTGGGAGAAACTTAAGGAATGTAGCTCTCCCCCTCCCTAGTTTTGAAAATGTTGATGGGCACTCATATTTTTAGGTAATTTCAGTGCATATTTTCAGGCAAATTGCACCTCATATTTGAAAGCATGCATGCACCCCCCTATCTCCAGACTGCCAACATTTCTGAACCCCCCCCCCCCTTTCGCGGGCTTTTCGCAGGCTTTTCCTGCCTTGGAGACCCTCCTAAATCCGGAACACTGCTCAATGTACCCCCTATCTCAGTTGAGCTAGCAGGAATTTCAGGAATTTGATCCCGGGATTTTATCAATTTGTTATGTTTTTTAAATAATGCAAACAAAGATATTTCATAACCCCCTTTTTAAATTTATCAGGAGTCCAAAGAGAGAGAGAAACAAAAATACCCCCTTTTTTATGGAAATCTCCAGGTGAAAAGTCAAATACACCCCCTTTTTTAAAAACAATTCTTGGGCCGGACTTTGTCGCGCGAAAAGTACCCCTTTACTGGAGATTTAGGGAACACGCATGCGGTCCCTCCTGGGGGGGGGGGGGGGGGGGGCGGGAGTAAATTGCTGCTAGTATGCTATGATCTGCCCTACTTTCACAGAAAGTTTCTCGACCTGTTGAATATGGGAATCGGACATGAGATAAATATATGCATCTTGGGGAGTCAATGATTGGATAGATTATTGGGTCATCATGTCAAAGGTCATTGGGGCTCATTGTATAAATGCAAAAATGCAATATATTTCAAGAACCAGTTGACAGATTACCACAAAACTTGGTGCCTGAATGTAACTTGGGGAGCTAGTGGACTGGTTAGATTTGGAATCCGAAGGTCAAAAGTCAAAGGTCAGAGAGCTAACTTGTAATTGCGATATCTCAAGAACCTGTCAATACAGTAGCATCAAACTTGGTACCTTTATTATGTATCTTGTGGAGCCAATGAACTGGCTAGATTTGGGGTCATGATGTCAAAGATCAAAGGTGAGGGCTCATTATATATCTGGTTGACATTAACAGTCAAACTTGAATTGAAATAGTTAATTGAATGCACAGTGGAAGATCCATCGTGTCCTACTTTGTTTGCATGATGTTTGACTTGCAGTACAAGGCATTTGCCAAGGAGGAAGAGGAGAAGATTGACAAGGACGGGCAAGCTTTGAGTGATGGGGTGTACTTCATGAAGCAGACTATTAGGAATGCATGCGGGACTATCGGCTTACTCCACGCTGTGCTCAACTGCAGAGAGTACATCGCTCAAGGTAAATGGCTACTACAATTCACACGTTCGCACATTTGAAAAAGGAAAGGCAAACACATACATCGTTTATGGGCAGTTTTTTTCAAGGGTAACAAACTTTGGTTGTGCCGAGAGACGGTAGTATACTTAGTAAATTTGCTGAAACACATGTGATTCTCATGGGCAGGAATTCACAAAGAAGGTTTATGAAAACCATGGTCTACAAGATCTATGAAGTGCTGCTTGTTGACAAGTAAAAAGTGGAAATCACATAATTTCTAATAATTTTGGTTGGTGCTTGCAAGTTGCTAACCAGCGGCACCAAATACAATTCACCATCTGAGAATGTACATTTATTTGGTGAGTAGCACAACATTGTTAACAAATACAAAGTCTACATTCTTTCTCCGTCAGTTTACAAATCGAATTCCATAGGTGTAGACCATAGTTTACATTAACCTCCTTTGTGAATTCCAGCCATTTAGCGCATTGATAACTAGGAGTCGGCAAACGTTCTCAGAAATCATGTTTACCGACATAATAACCGGGTGCGCTGATCATACTTGTTAGCACGCTAGAACACATAAGGCACTGGTTTTTTTAAAGATGCCAAATGTGTCAACCAACATGGTCAAAATTGAAATTAAGTGAACTAACTTCAAACATGTTTTTTTAACATTGACACAACTTATATTTTCGTGAATTATAAATATCAGGGCTTAATCTATCCCCAATTCTGCAAAATATCTATGAACATTTAGGATTTCCTGTATTTAAAAGAAAAATATGATAATTTTCACATTGCCATACTAAAATCCTACTATTCCAAATGGCATTACAAATAATACAAATAATTAAAGTGGGCTTCTGACATCATGTGTGCCATTTTGGGGGCTTCTGTTTCTTAAATTTTAGTTTTTAGGTCATTTTAAAGTGAAAAATAGCCTTAAAATTTGGATTTTGCAATTTGAAGTTTTTATAATGCAAATTTTTTTTACTGCTGTTGGTTCAAACTTATTGTATGGAAACAATACATGAAAGGACATATTTACATGATATAAAATTGGAGCAAGACACTTGCAAAAAAAATTCAAATTTGATTCTTGTATGTGTTTCGGACGTTACACATTGTTAACATTTACCCTTTTTTCACACTTCTATGACCAGTTGTGGTTTAAATCTTTGCTGTTTTGGAATATTTAAATACAGAAAGTATATGTTTAGATGTAAATCTATCCAAATTCTTCTTCGAAATGGTCAAATTAACTTCATAGCACAGAAAGGGGTCTTCTATCAACCATATATGACATTATACATTACAGTACATGTAAATTTGATTTATCTATATTTATGTTCAGATCTCCAAAGTAGAGACAATTTTAAGGGTTTTAGTGAAATTATGAAGTACCTAGTACTACAATAACTACAATTTGAGAATTGTGATCTATAATTTATTGTAGCAAAGTTGCATTATGCATACCCTATTTTGTTCGGACGTTACATGGTGTTAACATGACTTCAAAACATATCTTAACTCGCTTTGTTTGCATGATTTTGCAAGCAAAACCCATAAATATGTACATTAATTGAACTCCCAAGGAAAGGGATAGTGAATGTAGTCCATATTGATAGACAAAATCCAAGATTTTGTACAAATATTACATGCAATTAGAAACTGTTATTATATACAGTCAAAGGATGATCGATGTGACTTTCCAGAGTTTCCTTCATCATTTTACAAAAGATAAAAGTATATGTATTGTACAATGACATACATTGTATATGATTTAAATTTTCCATTTTCTTATTTTGATAAAATATGAAGCTCAAAATAATATTATCAAACTATTATCGAAAATTAGAATAACTGTCAGAAATGCATTACTGATCAATATGATATTAGCAAAACCTCAAATTCAAGTTATAATGGCACATGTACAGTACACTTGTATGTACCACATAAGGTTACAGTCAAGAAATTATATTTGTTCCAGCAGATATGGTTATATTTTTCAAAGATAGTTGACTTGCACAAAAATGTAATTGATCATAAACCAGTAATGTTCTGGAAATTGTCTTAAGAATATGATAAGGAATTATCTTGGTGTACATGTACCTATAGTTTACATGGCATATGCCATATAGTATTTCAAAAGTAACTTTTGTTTTAACATGTGGATTTTTTTAATACAAATGATTAACATTTTAATTATTGTCAGTAAAACATGTGGATCAATGCAGATTATTTTCTTCTTATCAAGTTTAAGTATGGAAAAACATATTTTGCAACTAATGAATGATACCAGAAGAGTAAATTTAGCATAGTTATACTGTACTTTTGTATACCACTAAAAGGCTTTGTTAATGAAAATGTCTATATTTCCACTAAATGAATAATGAAACAGAGACTTTTCTTATAGAACATTATAAAGGCAATCAACCTAATAATGCATTTGATGTGATACAAAAAACAAAATCAGTATACATGTACATGTAGTTCTGTGTACTTTACAACATGAACAATTATGGGGCAAAAATAGCAATTCCTCACATGTTATAAATAAAAGTTCCTTCCCAGAGACAAATAACTGATCATTTATTTTTCAAAACACTTTTGCTGGAGCAGGAAGCATATAGATCATGAAAAATGTAGATAATACTTTTTTAAATGTTCCAAATTGAATTTTTTGTGCAATCAAAATGTGTGTTAACACCATTTTGTAACGTCAGAAACGAGCTCACAATACCATACAAAAGATTCTGTAAATGGTTAACAAAATACAGGAGTTGTTGCAGCAGGTAGTGTTTCAGTTCCACAAAAGAAAGGTTATTGTTCTAAGTAGATTAGTCATATCATTCACTATATCAAGTGTCTTGTAAAACTTTAGTGGTTACAAATTAGCTGAGAAAAATCGATGAAAAATTGGTGAAAATGTGGATTTGGGGCAGACTAAGCATCTAAATGTTGTTAAAGCATCATGTATTTTGATGATTATGTTTCATTTACTTGATCTAAATGAATAATAATAACCATATATTATCATTTTGAAAATAAATGTACCAAAATATCAATTTTGTGTTAACAATTACCCCATGTAACGTCCGAAACACATTTGTTTACATTGGTTGATCTCAAACATTTGTTTTGGCAATTAATTACCCAATTCATGTGTAAATTTGTTTTAAAATGAATACTATTTTATATTATGATGATTGATTCATATAATGTGCCCTTTCCTGTGACTTATGAGCTTATAAGTTACATTTTTTGTTTCGGACGTTACATTTGTTTCGGATGTTACAAATGTTAACGGAAAGTTAATTTTGAATATATAATCATAACGCAATGAGCTATTACATTTTTTTTTTCTGTGATGGGAAGGTACATCAAGTCTCTTCAAAACTGAGATAAATAATTGTTTGTGTTATCCCCCTTTTAAAAATTATTTCTAAAGAAATATTGTTTCGGACGTTACAAAATTGTTAACGGAAAATGAGAGCATGTGTGCATTTCATGTTTTTTTTTTTTCAATCGCTGGCTTAAGAAATCAGTCATTTCCCTTTTAGGCAATATGATGAGGAAACTGTTAGTTCAATTTTCATACTGATATCATTTCAATAAATTATGATACTGGTACCTAGGGTAATGAGGGGTTAAATTGTTAACGGAGGATGTAACGTCCGAAACACCAATTTTGATGGCATTGTACTGTCAAAATATTACTTTACATATTATTAAGCGCCGTTAATTTTCTGAAAGTTTAACTCACACTCGTTCATAATTTTCAACAAATAAAAAAAGAAAAAAATCTGTTAGTGTTTTTTTTATACCTGAACATAATTGAACCCATTTTTGGTTGACAAATTTCCGTTAACAATTGGCCCTTTAGGGTTATCTGACCTATATAAAGGGAAGTCCAAATATTTTCGTTAAGGTATGGGAGATCAATCTAGGTGGATGCTATAAGAAAATACAAAAATAAGTTTTCAGTTCAGTATGTTTTTAAAAATACAGGCCCTCAAAGTGCCATTAAGCCTTTTGGCACCTTTAAAAAAACCAGAGCCATAACTGTGTTAGTGGGCAGAATGGTTGGGCTTCGGTGTGCAGCCACCTTATGAAGCAGAAGGTTATTTTTGTACTTTGAAGAAAGCACCTTTTATTTTCATCATCAGTTTTGTCTTTTGTTTGAGGATTGGGGTATTTAATTGAAGGACTCGACTCAAATGCTCAACATTTTGGGGCCTTTCAAGAATGTTCATTTTTTTGTAAAATGAACAAATATGAGGGATATAAATCAAATCTCCTTAACTCAGGTGACGCCTTGGTGATCCGTGAGGATATACTATCATGCCTCGGCTCCGCCTCAGCATGACTGTTTTTGTTTGCAGATCACCTTGGTATTACAATCATTATTAACACTGTTATTATTAACATATTCATGGAGGTAAATTTTGCTGAAATTACACTATATCCTTTTCAAGCGTAAATTTCAGCAGTATTGCCCATAGATGTCAATATAATGTATGTGTGTGAGTAAATGGAGATAAAAGTACACATGAAGGAGCAAAAGACTTGTAAGTACTGTTTAAGATTAATTTGTAAAGAATATTTGATTTTCTCTTATTTTCTTATATCAGAAAAGACCCTTGGATCTTTCTATGAGGACACCAAAGAAAAGACACCAGAAGAAAGAGGAAAGAAACTAGAATCAAATGAAAGCATCAGCCAGGCTCACGAAGAAAGTGCGCAGGAGGGGCAAACAGAGGTATGTATTAACATTTGAATCAAATGAAAGCATCAGCCAGGCTCACAAAGAAAGTGCACAGGAGGGGAAAACAGAGGTGTGTATTAACACTAGAATCAAATGAAAGCATCAGCCAGGCTCACAAAGAAAGTGCGCAGGAGGGGCAAACAGAGGTATGTATTAACACTAGAATCAAATGAAAGCATCAGCCAGGCTCACAAAGAAAGTGCGCAGGAGGGGCAAACAGAGGTATGTATTAACACTAGAATCAAATGAAAGCATCAGCCAGGCTCACAAAGAAAGTGCGCAGGAGGGGCAAACAGAGGTATGTATTAACACTAGAATCAAATGAAAGCATCAGCCAGGCTCACGAAGAAAGTGCGCAGGAGGGGCAAACAGAGGTATGTACATGTATTAGCATTTGAACAGCAATGTTGTTGTTAAAATTGTTTATACCAAGACCAAGAGCAAGACCTTGTCAAACACAATTCAGACTTGACTAGTTGATATAACCATTCATCCAGTCGGAGTAGAATAGTAGATATTATGAAACAATATAACATTAGAAGTAATGCACAAGTTCAAAAAGGATGCAATACCAACCATGAAATTAGGATGACGTGACTCCGGTCTGTGATGTCAAGAGCTTGTGGCAAAAATATCAACAACATTGCGATTTTTGTCGAGCCCACCGAGGTGGAGGGAGACTAAGGGATCCAAATTGTGTCTGTCCGTCAGGTCCGTCCGTCGGTCCGTCCATGACGCTAACAACAAAAATTTGAATAACTTTCTAACCCTGCATTCTGTGTGTAACCAAACTTGATTGGAAGATGCCCTATATGGGCCTCCATGATTTCTTGGGGCCAAAGGTCACGTAGTTAGGTCAAAGGTGAAATGAGGGTCAATGTGAAGTTTTACCTGCAAGAGTCTATTAGGTTCATAACTTTCCAACCCTGCATCTGTTTGTAATCAAACTTGATTGGTAGATGCCCTACATTGGCCTCCATGATATTCTGAGGTCAAAGGTCACATAAGTAGGTCAAAGGTCAAATGAGGGTCAATGTGAAGTTTTACCTGCAAGTGTCTATTAGGGTTGATAACTTTCCAACCCTGCATCTGTTTGTAACCAAACTTGATTGGTAGATGCCCTACATTGGCCTCCATGATATTCTGGGGTCAAAGGTCAAATGAGGGTCAATGTGAAGTTTTACCTGCCAGTGTCTATTAGGGTTGATAACTTTCTAACCCTGCATCCGTTTGTAACCAAACTTGATTGGTAGCTGCCCTATATTGGCCTCCATGATATACTGGGGTCAAAGGTCACATAAGTAGGTCAAAGGTCAAATGAGGGTTAATTACGCGCAAGTGGGCGAGACACTTTACGGCTATCGCCTTGTATTTACCATGGTGATGACACTGGCACATTTGTGTCATTGGGTGGAAAATAAATAAATCTCAGGGCCCATATTAATGAAAGCTTGCTAGCTTAGTTACTTGCGAAGTCTATTTTGGATGACATGGCTATGATTTAAGCACATGCTTTTTTTTTAATAGTTGCTTACTAGGGTTAACTTAGTGGGTATCTAAGGCTTACCCAGCTGACCTTAGTTGGGGACTTGGACAAATGTGTGTTGCTCAATAAACTGCACATTTAAAATACACTTAGCAAGTAACTAAAGCTAGCAGGGTTTCATGAATATGGGGCCTGGTTGCCACCCCCCCCCCCCCCCCCCCCCCCCTCCCTCCTTAATGGGTTGACACTGGGTAAGTCACTGCATTCAAATTCATTATTAATAAGTTTTTAAATATCACCTGAAATTATTGTTGATGTATTGTTGTTACTCATAAAAATGAAATTTAATATATGTTTTAGTTGCAGTCCTAAAAATCAAGTAGTCTTGATTGGGTTAACTTGAGTATGTAACATCAATTATATTTACCTATATTCTAGTACTTTTACTTTCAGATGTTTTTGTTTTGATTATTTTTTCATTTTGACAGGCTCCATCGGCTGAGGAGAATGTGTGTCCACATTTCATCGCCTTTGTTGAGAGGGAGGGCTGTGTATATGAACTAGATGGGTGTAAGAAGTACCCCATCAACCACGGACCAGTGCAAGATGGCTTCCTGAAGGTAAAATGGCTGATGATGCAATAGTGGTGGTGGTGATGATGATGATGATGATGATGATGATGATGATGAAGATAATGATGATGATGATGATGATGATGATGATGATGATGATGATGATGATGATGATGATGATGGTGATGAAGAATAGGATGTTGACAAGGATGAAGAGATGTCAATGATGATTGTGATGGTATGGCGATCGTGAGGATGATGATGATTTTATTAATGTCGTTGATGAAGATGGTAGAGAAATATTAAAGGGGACCACCAGGCAAAGAACAACACATTATTATATGTTTTGGTACCGTTTTGTGATATCAAATAGATACCCAACATTTTGCAAAGGGTTGTATAATTCATACACAAAGCAATTAATTTCCACCACTTACGGAACCATGCACTGATATTTCCTGGTTCCATACGGGCCAACCATTTGCGAGTGCGCCAATGCTATTCACGTGCACGTTTGTAAACAATAGATTCCCGGGCGATTCATTCGCTCTGCACACATTGCAATTCACCACACACATAGCAGTCTGCGTAATTCAGACCGCATGAACGCATGCTTTAGAATGGTGATGCGTTTCCAATTATATTATTTTTTTCTGGAAACATATTTTTGTGAACTTGTTGATGGAATGGAATACTAAAGATGTTACCTTTCTTAAATAAGAATATTATGTTTGGGTGGTGGTACCCTTTAAATACTGTTCCATATTATAGGCATTATTTGTATAATAAATATGAAATGCACACATTACTATCACCCTCTTTCTATATTTATTCTATCATTGCACCAACAGTCTGCCTCCAAAGTGTGTAAGAAATTCATGGAGCGGGACCCGTCCGAGGTTCACTTCACCATCATGGCTCTATCACAGGACAACTAAGGAGAGGAAAGCACATCATGATGACCACATAATCTACAAGACGTGTCGGTGTGGATTGTTAATGGTATGCCTCAGCGTCAAGAGGTGCACCTTTGCACTGCAAATTTATAAGCAGAAATAGTTAAAAGAATATTGTCTCAACTGTCGGCTTATGTGTACTTGACCTACTTACTGTGTTGGTTATTCTGTTCCAATAAGATCTTTCCTGGGCTAGGTACTCTGCCTCATGTTGGGGAAATCCCACATTTACTAGCCCATTTAATACCCTTCACTGCTGTTCTGCAGACATAATAGCCTGACAGATCATCCACATAAAATACGTGAGCAGTGGATATTCGTTTGTGGGGGATTTCACTCCATTGCAGATGTATGAGCCCAACAGAAAACAAGTTTTATGTCAACTAATATTGTCTGTGAATTGTCCGCTTATGTGTAGAAGCCAATTTAAACTAGGTGTCAGAGATGCACGGCAGATTACTAGGAGCAGAAGAGCAAAGAGTTTGAAAGTTGGCCTTGTGTAATTGGCTACTGTGTACTCATTAGAACCATTTGTAGGTTTATTGTTGTCTATCTAGTGTCAGTCAGACATTCCAACATTGCGTGTTACCTAAGGCTGATATCTATATGCAAACTAAATGTATACATTGTATTGTATAGTCAGCAATATATAGTGAAATATTTACTCCTTGGGTGTAAAATTGATGTTTGTTTCAGCTAGGTCTCAATTAAAGATGTCTTCTCACAAATATTTCGCTTTTCCACGACATACATAAATATTATAGAATATTGGTAATAAAATTATACATGACTATAACCGTGATTTACTTCTGTCCACTAACATAATAAAGAAAGGAAAAAAGCTTCACACCTCAGAGGTGAAGCAAATTATATAGATTTAGGCGTGAGACAAAAAACTTTCATTAGTTGGGATGATCATTAGACAAAACAGTGACTTGGTATCTTCCACCAACCTTTAAATGTGCGAGGCAATGTTTCATCTACTCCTGTGTCAAGATAAGGGCATGATTGGTGCATGCATGCCTTCCACTGTTATGAGGTTGCGAGTTCCGAGTCCCATGCCCAAGACTGCAAATCCTTCAATCTCTCTAGTTAGACCACAGAGAAGAACAGTTGATACACATGGACAATGGTGTAAACAATCAGTGGGGTCCAGAGATTGCAATCATTTTTTACCCACTGCGTTTGTCCTTCAGCAAGACAATTTATCCACTATTGCTGCTTTCTACCCACTTGTATAAATGGGGACCCAATTGGGGTGGAACGTGTTTATTTTTGTATACATGTACCATTCCCAAGGGCACACTACCAAGGGTGTGCGCCTCATGTGCAGACTGATTCTGAGTGTTTACGATGACCTTAGTAGAGATTATGATCGATCATATTGGCCCGTATTCACAAAGGAGGTTTGTACAGTCCATGGTCTAAACCCCGGTTTACATCTATGGAATGCCAATTGTAAACTGATGGAGAGAGAATGTGTACCATCAACATTGTTAACAAGTAAGGAATTTACATTCTCTCTCCATCAGTTTACAATGGCATTCCATAGATGTAAACCGGGGTTTAGACCATGGACTGTACAAACCTCTTTTGTGAATACGGGCCATTGGGTTCCATATAACTCAGGCATACTATTATTCATGCATTAGTTTTAGATCCTTGTTCATTAGTATTGCCTTGCTCTATACCAGAAAGGCAATTGAATGGAATCATCTCTTAAACGTAGTAAAATGCACTTCTTGTGTAGGAATTTTGGTGAGAAGCATCCAAATATGTTATTTAATAAAGATGTAATGGATATGGTACTTAGGTAAATAGAGACAATCATTATCATAGTTATTTAATAAAGATGTAATGGATATGGTACTTGGGTAAATAGAGACAATCATTATCATAGTTATTTAAGACTAGAGAGGGACTGCATATTGATATCCCTCATCAGATGCAATGTAAGGCATACATAAGGTGGTATTCCACAAGTATATATAAACCATATAAGACATTCACAATTTAGTGACAAAAATAAAAATACAATTATGAATGTCAACAGGAGAAAAAAAAATTTTCAAAGAAAGCCTGAGCATTTCATAATTTCCATCTCCATGTGTTAAATAGATATATAAGTAAACGCTTCCAAGACTGTATGTAGTGAAGTGCATCATGTGTGTAAGTGCAGATGTAGCAGAACTCTAGGGCACCTTATAAGCGTACTTATTTGTCAATAACATACTGTACATGTAGTCTTTGTAGACTGGATTTCACAACAGCCTTCTCCTGCTTTCATCCATTTTATACTAAATTTTCCAGATTGTATGTTTTGATTCATTTTTAATATTATATATTTTGGCCAGAGAATAGCATTTTGCTTTTAATTTATAGTGCTGACTTTGATCACAGAAAGAGTAAATACATCTTCCTTTCTTATCGCCAAAAAAAAAAATATATATATTTATTTTCATTTTATGTACTGGTGTATAGTTTTTGTTCATGTTGTTTTAATATACTCAATTACTTCAATTACTTCATATTCAGATGATTGTAGATAAATAACCATTTGGTGTGTAACCAAGTTATTTCATACCCAAACTGTAAAACCTCTAAATACTGTTATTTTTTCCTCTCCAATTTCTAAATATCAATCCCCAGGGTGAATTACCAATTGAAAATTACCAATTGAAATCAATTGGTAATCAAAGAGCATGCATATATGGAAAATGAAACCATTTGGCAAATTGAAATCAATGGGTACCCATTGAATAGACCGCTTCTGTAATGTATGCAAATAATATGCATATGACGCAAGCTTAACAATAGTAACTAGGTCCGGCAAGCTAAGTTTGCCGGAGCTTGCCGGACCTAGTTACTATTGTTAAGCTTGCCAAAGGGGAGTCTGACGTCATACGCATATTATTTGCATACATTACAGAAGTGGTCTATTCAATGGGTACCCATTGAAACCAATGGGTACCAATTAGAATTTCAATTGGTTTCAACTGGAATTTCGTCCTGGCCGCTTCACATGTATTATTGTTAGTGTGCTAGTAGTATGCCATGCTTTGGCAGGAAAATGATGTACCTTACCCAAATTTTCGATACATCATTTCAGTTGTGAAAATATTTGACGTAAAGAATATATGTATAATGCATAAGACTTTTAATAGGCAGTATTGAATAGTGAACTTATCGTCATGCACTATTAAAGCAGGAAGTATAACAATACTGTTAAATAACAATATGGATAGAACAGATGTCAAACATGAATGTAGACCTGAATTCTCATCTGAAATCCAGCTCCAGAAGGACACAAAGTATTGTGGGTAATATCATGGAAAGGACCTTTGATTTGTTGTTGTTACTGATGTGTTTGTGAGGATGTCACTGAGCACAGGATATGCACTGGTGAGTAGAGACAAGCATACCAACAGGCACCAGTAGTAATTGACTAGACCTATTATTCAGTGTGAAAGGGTTTAACCAGTTACTGGCAAGTTGACTAAAGATGTGCCACTGATGAGAATGAGGGCCATAATATCTATAGAACTGTCATTTCCCAAGTTATGTTTACAGGCAAAAATATGTGTACACTATGTGCACCACACATCTCGGAAAAACTCGTATCTAAATAATGATATATACAGGGTGGCCCAGAAAGGATGCAACACCTACGATCGTTAATTTCATCAGCACCATCGACCAAATGTCATTGTTTTTTGTTTGATTGGGTAGAACATTCTTTTTCCAACAAAATGATACCATGAGCATTGATTTTGGGTAAGGCGTTTGGATCCTAGGGCCATATTTCTGAGGCAATGTCGTTTTCTAAATTTTCTACTTTTTCGTCTCCAGCGATCCTCTGAACACTGAGACATTCTCGCCCCACGGCCTGCCATAGAATTAGCTGTACAGAAGAACCGCATGACTGCTCTCCCTTTGTAAGGAAGACAATGTGAGCCATTCTTATGTACAGCTAATTCTACGGCAGGCCGTGGGGCGAGAATGTCTCGAAGTGTTCCGAGTATCGCTGGAGACGAAAAAGTAGCAAATTTAGAAAACGACATTGCCTCAGAAATATGGCCCTAGGATCCAAACGCCTTACCCTAAATCAATGCTCATGGTATCATTTTGTTGGAAAAAGAATGTTCTACCCAATCAAACAAAAAACAATGACATTTGGTCGATGGTGTTGATGAAATTAACGATCGTTGGTGTTGCATCCTTTCTGGGTCACCCTGTATATTAAATGTGCAAATTGTCAGTACCACTTGAATACTTATATTGCAAGTTTGAGGAAACCAGAACTATATTTAAGAAAAGGGAAACGCCATGATATTTAGTGAACAGCAGTACAGTTCTTTGTGTACATGTATTGGATGTATGCGCCAAATGTGTAACATGTAAAAGGTTATTGCTGTATGTACAAGTGTTTGAAATTGTTATTGTGTCATGCAAATTTCAAATTTGCTTTTCGGCAAGGCATCAAATGCATTAAATGGAGAGTATTGCAAAATATATTTGATGTCTTTTTTGTTCAGCATTCATGTACATGTCATACATTTATACAGCCTTGGACAAATTATTGATTCAAGTAATTTTTGCCCATTATGTTGATTTAGGTGGATATCAAAAGGGATATATTGTAGTCAAGTGTTGCCTTGTGGCCACATCTCTGTTGTGTAACCCTGCTTTCACAGTAGTGCCATGATGGCCTGTACTTTGTCTAACTTTGATTAGGTAGGGCATAAATCGACTGCCACTTGGCATCTCTCATCAAGAATTAATGCGCTCATATACAATCCTTTCTATGGTACAAGCACTATACCTACAGAAACAAAAATATTCCACTACAACAAATATTGTACAAACCATTGTAATATGCATATAAAATCCTATGTTCTTTTTTAGTCAAATTTAAGGCAGAAAACGTATTGAAAATCATTTTTTCCAAGGCTCTATGTGTCATGAATTTTGTATTTTTGTATTTTGAACCGTTTTACTCGGTCAATTTCATCACATTCTTCTCTTCATTTCTACTTCTGTTTAAAGGGGACCACCACTCAAAGAACACATTAATTCCAATCAAAAACATGTTCCGTGTTGTGGGGGAAGGGGTTGCAGGAGGGAGGGGGAAGGGGCGGGGAATAACCCCTTAGGCCTTACAGATAAACACAGGCTTACTGTGTCGCAACTATTTTGTGGATGAAGAACTAATTATTTTTTAGTTTTGAGCTAATAAACAATACGAATTGTTGCCCAAACATATTATTTTGTGGCTAAAATCACACCCATGGCGTAGCTCACAGCACCGTACTGAGAAATTAATATTTTTATCTCAGAAAAATTACTTGGCATATTAAACCAAAGATTTGGCCCCTCCTCAAAAGTGTGAGGAGAGTGTTCGGTACTAAAGCTATTTTGATGCCCGAACGGAGTGGGTTCTTTCGAGCACGCTTGAAAGAACCCACTCCGACAAATTCGGAGTCCGAACTGGACACTGACAATTCCGATACCACTTCGACACCAAACCGACAGCACCCCGAACGTCCCTGAATTGTTCGGTTTGGCGGTGTGACTGCTACATAAAGGGGCCTTTTGTTCCATACATACTTTACATTCTATACACGCCTACATTAGGAGACGATAGAACACATAAGTCCTAGACAATGGACTTGTCTTCTGTAGACCCATGCACGTATAATCTAGTATGGTGTTGATTTTTTTAAGGTACAGAATTTTTTTGGAAACTATTATCTTCCATATATTAGACAATTATTTGTTGGTGTTGTGTGTCTCTTTGGCAGACCTAAGATTGACCAAGTAAAACTTGTTCATGTTCCAAAATCTAGCTGTAGAGATTTAACATGAAATATGACAAAGATTATGAATGAAAACCACTTTGGGAATTAATTAAATGTCTATTTATTAATTTACTTTATTAGCAAAATGGCACAACTAAAAATGGATATATCTTGGATAAAACAAATTTGAAATGACACATGATTACTCATGTACATGCCTTTTATGTGGAATGCGCAGTTCCTTGCCTTATAACCCGGTAACAAGCTGTATTCAACATTCTTTTAACCGGTTTCTAATAAATTCCTAATAGTATGAGCCAAGTGTTGAACTGAATCAAAGTTTCAGCACATTTAACAATTGACTCTTGTAAACAAGACAATACATCGTAACACATTGTAGGTTGGGAACCTGATAATACCAGCTTATTGATACATGCACACACATTACCAGCTTATAAATGCACACACATTTTTAGGCAGTTTAGTAAATTTGTCCTTTTAACAGCCAATACAAAATAATTATAATTACTGTACAGTGATATATAGTGAATACCTAGAACACCAAGGATTTAATGTATAATAATGCAGAGTGACATACTGACATATATATGCAAAAGATAATATCATAATGTAGTGAAATGGAGCACATCTACCATTGCCTATTGGGTATATTGCATGTTGCTATGGGTAACATTATTAGAACAACTATATAAGATGATGACGTCATAATGAAGTGAAATTGAGCATTCCTATTGGTTGATTACCGATGCATAATCTGGTATAGTAAATGGTAAAGTTATAGTGCATATGCACTATAACTGCGCAGGGGATGGCCTTGGGAGTGCGTAATGTGCGCTTGTGCGCTCGTTCTTGAATGGGGAAAATGCGCAGAGCACGCAATTATTTTTAATACGCGCTGGCCCCATGTACACAGTACGCAGGGCCGTCGAGAGAACACTCGCAATTTGAGCAAGGCCAATTTGGGTTTATCAACATGATAACAAAATCAGTTCCTCAAAATAATCATCTTATATAACAAATAGTACATATGCTTCTTGTCGTTAAATATTCCACAATACACACCTCTACATTTTAAATTTCACTCGTGCAAACATATTGCACTCGGCATGCGGCCTCGATGCAATATTAAATGAACTCGAGAAATTCAAAATGTATCGGTGTCTATTCTGGTATATTCAACTCCAAACCCTGCACTATTTGTATAATATTGAATGCTAGGTGTGTACAAAATGCCCATAGAAAGCCAAACAAGCTGGGCACGGGATGACCTGGGAGTGCACTACATGTATTTCTGTTAATGCATATATTCTTGAATATGCTTGATGCCCAGCCCGTAATCCATTGCGCTTGCATGGTCAGCCAGAGTAGGAAGAGTTGATATTTTAACAGTGCACTGGCGCTTGCGCTCATATGCAAAGCATATGATGGATGGAAGGCAGTCTCACAAATTGAGCAAGGTAAATTTTGGGTTCATCAATATGATGAAAAATAAACTCCTCAAAATCTCCATCTTATATAACAATAGTACATGCTTCTTGTTCTGGAATATTATACACTGAATACTAATTTTATCAATGCACTCAAGAATTTTCAAGATGTAATGGTGTATATTTTGGTACATATTCAGTTTGAAATCATGCACCCTTTGTATAAAAGGTTATACATGTTATACAAAACCAAATATATTGATGCACATAAATTATACATGTGCTTGTTATTGATACCACTATAATATTTTTAAAAATTAATACATTTTCATACAGCCTTTTTTTGTGTGGCCAATACAGACCTAACCCATTTTCAGCAATATTTTCAAACATAATTCATCAACTTGTGAAGGTTTGTGCAATAAATGTTACATTACTATTATTACTTGAATATATTAAACAGTCCATCTTAGTCAATAAATTCTACATTTACAGCCTCATCAATTCATACTTGCCAACCGTTCCGTTTTTAACGGAACTGTACCGTTTTTGAAGTTTTTATAGCCCTAAAAAAAAAAATTTAAAAAAAGCATCATGGGGTTTAACAAATTCAGAAAATTAGAAGCTTCAGGGGCTTTGCCCCCTGAAGCCCACCATGGGTGTTATCCCCTGCACCCCCACCATGGGTGTTATCCCCTGCACCCCACCATGGGTGTTATCCCCTGAACCCCACCATGGGTGTTATCCCCTGCACCCCCACCATGGGTGTTATCCCCTGAACCCCCACCATGGGTGTTATCCCCTGCACCCCCACCATGGGTGTTATCCCCTGAACCCCCACCATGGGTGTTATCCCCTGAACCCCCACCATGGGTGTTATCCCCTGAACCCCCACCATGGGTGTTATCCCCTGAACCCCCGACATGGGTGTTATCCCCTGCACCAGCACTAGGGGCACAAACATATGTTTCCAGAAAAAGAAAACAAAATTGGAAAACGCATCACCATTCTAATGCGTTCATGGGTCTGCCATGTACGAGACTACTTTTTCCAGAGCGAACGAATCGCCCGGGATTCTATTGTCTCCAAACGTACGCGTGAATAGCATTGGTGCACTCGCAAATGTTTGGCCCGTACGGAACCAGGAAATAGTAGTGGTTCCGTAAGTGGTGGAAATTAATTGCTTTGTTTATGAACTATACAACCCTTTGCAAAATGTTGGGTATCTATTTGATATCACTAAACGGTACCAAAACATATAATTATGTGTTGTTCTTTGCCTGGTGGTCCCCTTTAATCTCTTTTGCATTGTCATAAAAGACCTTAATTTGAAAATATGATTGCATTTTTGCTCTAAAATCCTAAGATTATTGATAACTATATTTTGGTATCAGAAAAGAGTAAAAACAAGAACACTACTGAGATGCCTTGGATTGAGGACAGATTTAACAATATTCAGCTTTCAGCTAAGTTATGTATTAATTAAAATTACATAATAAAGCACTTAATAATAATTGCACTCAATACTGTAATACTTTACAAAAAAATCATGATACATTAACAAGTTCAAATAAAATATATGGCAAAGATCTACCAACTTTACTGCAATTCACATGCAATAATACACAAAAAACTTAAGAAACTACAATACTGGTGGTGTGCTACGAGTTTGGTGTAATACAAGAACATCATACAAACGGACCATGACCATAAAATTACAGAGGTAACAAAATAATAAGAAATTGTTTGAATGTGATTGAACTGTAACTACAATTACCAAACGCATGTGCATATCTGACAGCTAGCCGTTACATTGGTCTGGCATTCTGGCAAGATATGGCCAAGAATTACACCATCCAAGGGATACAGAAGAAATGGTCTTTATAAACAGATATAATCAACAACTTACAACCACAGCAAGTCAGCAACACATTTACCTTGGTTTCAAAATGAATTATGTCTGGGAGTGAATAAACAGTAACTGCAATTATCACACATACATGTAATTGCAAAGTAGAAGTCGTATCTGACAGCCATTATGTTGAACTGGCAAGATCTGGCAACGAATATGGACTGTATTGCACTTCATGATTTGCCTCCTGATTGTAATGCAGTCAAACTTGTCTACAAACGCCACCCAACCTATACAGAAAAGGTGGTCTCTATATTAAAGAAGGTGGTCTTTAATGACAAGTTCATGATGTAACCTGCTTTCTTGGGAGTCATTATGACTGAGCTTGAAGGAGAAATACGAAATAAAGATACATAAAGAAAGAAGTCGAGTGTGACCACAATAATTGGCACAATGCTACTGACCTTGATACAAATTAGACTTAAGTATTTGGGAAGACCGGCTTAACTTTGGTAGCACAACATAATTTATTATCTAGTTTCTTTTGCCCACTGCATTCATTAGTGGAATCATCATACTGGGTCATGGATTCAATTCCTACTATTCTCAGCGTCTTTTGCCTTTCAGCAGGGCATTTGCTGCCCTCCACCCAGGTGTATAAATTGCTACTCTGTATGAATTGCAGGTGTGTACATTTGTAATGGTAGCTTTGCTGGAATGCTCCCAAGGGAGTGGAAAGTGTGCACATCAAATGTGGATTGATTGTGGGGTGTATTCAATGGTTATAATGTAGCCCATTGAGCATTAAGATATCAATGGATATTTTGCACTTTATAAATACACAATGTCCTTGGATGAGAAAGAGAAGGGCTGCAATTTGCTTTTTGTACTACACAGATAATCATGTTTGAAAGGTTGTGATCCTTGTAGTTACACAATTCAGCTCTCTTTAATTCTTTATAAACATTCCCCAAATTATGAATAATTATTATCATCAAATTTAGCATTACATAATGAATGATCAAACCTAACAGATGATATGCCAAACTCAATTTAACACAAAATGGACCTAACCCCTTCTCACTCTAACCCACTGATATTATATAATTACCAAAGTAAAGGAGATAGCTCTACCTCTTGCTTGCATGAAGAATACATTCTGAAAGTCAACAATGGGAATGTGTAATAACTACCTATTAAACAAATTTACAGCTTCTTGTAACTCCGAAATTTACACAAGGGGCCATCTACAAAGTATGTACGCACAAGGGGGAGGGGAGGGGAGGTAAATCTGATGCGTACGCTCCATTGAACCACGTGTATAAAAAGTGCGTACTTTGCAGATGGCCCCCAAGACCACTAATTTTTGAAGCATACACCACATGAAGGAATTCCATATCTGCATGTTTCTATTCAGTCCTGTACAAACGCCTGGTATAGATATCCCTAACTACTGTTATGCAGTGTTACGTCTCTCTTGTCACTTGCTAGTTAACTTGATGTTAGCACTAACGTTAATGCGTAATTAAACTGAACCATTCTTCTTGCTCTGTCCTGCTGCACCATGCCAACACAATTGTATGATGCCTGTTGAAGGAATCAAAGAAAAAGAAAGACAACATTGAATGATAATTTGATTTTAAAAATACTTGTTAAAAAGTTTTATTAAAGTGATCCATTAAATTCAACTATTTTTTCCAAAAGTGCTATTTGAGATCTCAATCATTTACCAATATCATCGCTAGATTCTTCAGAATGGTATGTGAAAGCTATAAATAGTGGAAAAAGTGAAAATTGATATCAGATTTTATCACCTGCTGCCGTTTTGTTTTTACTACAAATTGTTTGGAATGCTTTTCATTCAATAATAAATAACTCCATAAGGTAGACATTAAACAAATCAAAACCCATTTCAAAACAACCAGGTACAAGAGAAATGTGAAAGCTCTATGTGATCAAATTTGACAAAGTTAATGGAACATTTTAAAGGTTGTTTTATAATTAAGTACATTAAGGTAAGATCATTTATGTGCTGTCTCCTCGTTTTTTTCTTCTCTTAAGCCCATTCAGAGCATTTGAAATATTTTCAAAACCAACCAAAAACCTCAGCAGCATTTTCAGAAAAAAACAATACTCAAGTAGATCTTTAATCCAGTTAAAAAGTAATATACTTGCAACCGGCAAAACCATATCAGTGCCAAGTTGGTTCGGTTAGTCACACAGTTTCAATGCGGCATGAACTCGAGGATCATTTTTGTTTTGATTAAAACCGGCCCACATATTACAATAAAGTTCAGGAATGAGTTAAACTCAATTTAAAGGATCACTGTTGAGCAAATCCTTGAGAGGCCTGGCTTTACTAACCATCATGTCTTGCTGTTTATCCTACAGCCCTACATCCTTGAGAGGCCTGGCTTTACTAACCATCATGTCTTGCTGTTTATCCTACAGCCCTACATCATTGAGAGGCCTGGCTTTACTAACCATCATGTATTGCTGTTTATCCTACAGCCCTACATCCTTGAGAGGCCTGGCTTTACTAACCATCATGTCTTGCTGTTTATCCTACAGCCCTACATCCTTGAGAGGCCTGACTTTACTAACCATCATGTATTGCTGTTTATCCTACAGCCCTACATCCTTGAGAGGCCTGGCTTTACTAACCATCATGTCTTGCTGTTTATCCTACAGCCCTACATCCTTGAGAGGCCTGGCTTTACTAACCATCATGTCTTGCTGTTTATCCTACAGCCCTACATCATTGAGAGGCCTGGCTTTACTAACCATCATGTATTGCTGTTTATCCTACAGCCCTACATCCTTGAGAGGCCTGGCTTTACTAACCATCATGTCTTGCTGTTTATCCTACAGCCCTACATCCTTGAGAGGCCTGACTTTACTAACCATCATGTATTGCTGTTTATCCTACAGCCCTACATCCTTGAGAGGCCTGGCTTTACTAACCATCATGTCTTGCTGTTTATCCTACAGCCCTACATCCTTGAGAGGCCTGGCTTTACTAACCATCATGTCTTGCTGTTTATCCTACAGCCCTACATCCTTGAGAGACCTGGCTTTGCTAACCATCATGTCTTGCAGTTTATCCTTCATCCAAGTCTCAGCTTTCTGTCAAGGAAGTTGCTGGACATGGTTTTTATTAAAGCAAACAAATATTGGTTAAAACCACTATGTACTCACACCCAGCAAACAAACCTTGCAAGACATGTTTTGCTTGTACATCCCAGTTTCATCTTTTAGCTGGACACAGTTCTATTAGAGCCACAAGATGCTGGTTAAAACCACATTGTACTCACACTTGGCAAGCAATCCTTATTTTGCCTCTGCCAAGGGAGTAGCTAGACATGGTTATATTAGAGCCAAAAGATAAAAACTATTATATCCCTCATAAGAATGTTCTAGCCATGTGATTGGTCGAAATGCTGTCACGTGTTCAAGTATAATTTCTCCCATACATCGCCCAGAGAGGTACTGTATAGTACTTTGCTAGTTCCTTTTTTGTGAGGGGTAACAAACTGTTTGGCTCTGCATGCCAAGAATGGGATTAGTAAATTGCCGATACGCATATAATTCTCATAGGACACGTTTTTAACAATATGTAAATTAGGAATCGGTGAACGTTTACAGACGTGTTTTGTTTGCCTCCATGGCAACCCAGTGTGCAGAGGCAGCCAATGAGAACATTTGTGCGCGTTAATGCGCAGAATAGTAGCGCGTTGGTGCACAATGTTAACGCGCGAAAGACGATGGAATTAGCGTATTTGACTTTTCATCTCGTGTGCAGGATTGAGAAAATTTAGATAAAAGACTTGATCAATTGTTCAATATTCCCCAATTGTTGACCTTTTTTGTTTGTTATATGTATTTTTGTGAACACAATTATATGAGGGATATAAAGCAAATAACCAAATCTCCTTACTCGGGTGACGGATGCAAACTACATATGTGAAGGTACTATCATGCCATCACCCTCCCGGTCGATGGTTATTTGCTTACTATGCACTCATACCTAGCAATCAATCCTAAATCCTTGAGAGGCCTGGCTTTACTAACCATCATGTCTTGCTGTTTATCCTACAGCCCTAAATCCTTGAGAGGCCTGGCTTTACTAACCATCATGTCTTGCTGTTTATCATACATCCCTACATCCTTGAGAGGCCTGGCTTTACTAACCATCATGTCTTGCTGTTTATCCTACAGCCCTACATCCTTGAGAGGCCTGGCTTTACTAACCATCATGTCTTGCTGTTTATCCTACAGCCCTACATCCTTGAGAGACCTGGCTTTACTAACCATCATGTCTTGCTGTTTATCCTACAGTCCTAAATCCTTGAGAGGCCTGGCTTTACTAACCATCATGTCTTGCTGTTTATCCTACAGCCCTACATCCTTGAGAGGCCTGACTTTACTAACCATCATGTCTTGCTGTTTATCCTACAGCCCAGTCTCAGCTCTCTGTCAGTGAAGTAACTGGACACAGTTTTATGGAAGATGATGTTGGTTAGGACCACTATGTACTCGCACCCCGCAAACAAGCTGTAGACTGGATAGTAAAACAAGAGAGAGAGAACTGAAAATGGACTGCATGCTTGAATGTTTGATAGAAAGATGCATACAATGTAGCTTTGGATGATGTACTACAGTTTCAATAAAAATGTAGCGTTTAGGGAAGCAACCAATAACCAGTTAAACCGTTTCAAACCTGTGGAATTTCACAAGCTTATTGATGGTTGCCACATGCCACCGGAGATATTAGGACAAAGGGTCACTTGACATTGCAGTTATTGTATAACTGATCACCAGTAATATTTGCTTGTACTATGACTAAAATGACAAGCAACCCTTTGTCTTGAAGCCTAAGCAGAACAAGAGGGATTGATTGGATAAGGAAAAGAAACAATTAGAATACCTGAGGTGGCATATGACAAATTCCACAGGTGCGCAAGGGTTTTAGTGGTTTCAGGTAATTTCTTTTTAGATCGGTCTAAAGTTGAGCTAGTGATGAGAAATCGGGCCAATGATGTGATTGATCTTAACAAAGAATACAATCAAATAAAATTGACATTATTTCTAAGAAACATATAAGTAAAAGCACATACAGTATGTTTTTTACTTTTTTGTTGTTTACATTTTCACATTTTAGGGAGAAATAAGAAAATGTGCAAAAATGAACATTGGAAGTAAATCAAGCAATATCATTAAGAAGGGAATCAATAATATTTACTTTTTTCCTACATGGGTGGCTCTGTCGGGCAAGTAATCAAGACATTGCAAGCTTTGCACACAATTTTATGCGAAAGATTGTTTAGATCAAACTTCAAAAATAAAAAGCAAAACTCCATTTAATAAGGAAAACTAATAGAAATAAAGTAAAGGTGTAACATGAGCCCAAGGTACATCAAATGAGTAAAATAAAGACATTTAGAACAAGTACTTATAATGTTCTAGTACATAAACTTACAAACATCACAGGAACATAATAAACATGGCAAGAAAGGTTGAGTTGTATAAACTATTAATGGAGTGAGCAAAGGGAAACAGTATTGGAAATCAAATGCTGGAAGGTCATTAAAGGCCCACTCGTGCCTTTGCATACACTGGACGCTTCTGAATAATTAATAAGACTACACAATTTGCAAAAGCCTGATTATCCATTTGACTGGTCAAAAACCATTTTAGCTAGGTGTCTGAAAGCATCATTCAAATTTTATTTCAAAGCTCTGAGTGCCTTAAAACCAGGTAAAGAGAAATAGCATTGGTACATGCATTGACTTTGATAATAGAGAATGCTTTGTAGCTATTCATGTTTCTAGAAAAAAATTACAAGTTAGAATATACCATTTGCTACAGACACAAAAAATAATTTTCAAATTGCTCTGTTTAAAATTAAAGTAGGGCCCACGTCCATCAAAAATTAAGTTTGGGCCAAATTTTACTGCAATTATTACTTTTTACAATATCTAACAATGTTATTCTTTGTTACAGGTTCTTGCCCAAACCTGGTTATGGGCAATCAGCCCCCCCCCCTCCCCCTCCCCCCCCCCCCCCCAAAAAAAAGGAGAGTTAATATCAAGCCTTGGACCTTCCAACATCTGAAAGACAATGGCCCATATTCACAAATGAGGTTTGTACAAACCATGGTTCAAACCATGGTTTAAACCATGGTTTACATCTATGAAATGCCAATTGTAAACTGATGGAGAGAGAATGTAAATTCCTTACTTGTTAACAATGTTGATGGTACACATTCTCTCTCCATCAGTTTACAATTGGCATTCGATAGATGTAAACCACGGTTTGAAACATCGTTTGTACAAACCTCCTTTGTGAATACCGGCCAATGTGATGATGATGACAGTAGTCTTACCTCCAGCCTCACAATACCAGTTGTGTCTGAAGAAGAAGTACAAAGCACAAAGAAAGGCCACAAGGTTTGTCACGAAGAGACACATCTCTTTCCTGACAATGGCTATCTCCTGAGTGAGTGATTTGAGGTGAAAATGGAGATTGGTGGCAAAAAATGAATGAAAGATATTGGCCCAAATTCTCATCAGTACTAAGAGGTTATATTCAACCCTGGGTATAATCACATTATTTGACATCATTTTAGCAATCCATGTGCTAATTTCATCCGTGGGTTACAAGTATTAACCAAAGGTTACATTTAACCCTCTGATGAGAACCCTGGTCATTTAGTAGAGATGAGTCAGAGAGAAATGTCATCATGCAAGAATAATTATGCTGAAGAATACAGAATGAAAATGTTAATCGATGTGTTCTTAAGACATTGCGTTGAACGTTAATTTGTTTAATCCCGCAAACAAAGGAATATTATGACACACAGAAACTTTTTGAATGTTGATAGTGCAATTAGTGACCACCACCGATGGATGAAGCTAAAGAAATAATGTAGCCAAGGCTCCACACAAATGTTGTCTAGTGGCCAGATTGGACCAGCTAGTAAACAACTTCCTCTCAGCTTTCCATGGCCTAAATCAAATATTTTCTGCCTGGTTTTCTAGATATATATTCCATTTCATATAATTGGTGAATCACAAAAAAAGTTGATGCCTGCAACTTTTATTCAAATGACTTTATTTGTGGATAATTTGGCAGTTTCTGGAAAGATTTTTATTAAACAAACATTAGTTTTGCAATGAAAATGATGTGCTTTTACAATTCCTACAGTTAGTGTTCCTCTACCTCGCAATGAAAAATATTTTTGAAGCACCCTCAAACCAGACCTCTACTTTCCCTATAACTTCTTTTAGCAATTGAGAAGTATTTTAGTTTTCATTTCATATCAGTACAGCTGAAAAGAATCATATTAACTGCACTCAAACATTGTTCAAAGCCAAAAAGCTTACGTAGAACTCTAGTGGTTCTCTCATACCTTGTTGTATTTGTATTAATAATAGAAGCATCAAACAGGTTTTGTTTTTCAAATTTCCTTTTCGTTTAAAAGGTATTTACGATTGTCAGATTTGTAAATTTTACCAATGGAAATATATAACTGCATGCATACAAAGTCAGTGCAACGAATTTGCTAATATCACTTTGCATTTTTTGCTCATGCCTCGGACATATATAACATTCATTTACCATAGTCAACCCTTTAAAGGGATCTAGTAACTTTGTTGTGATGAATGTTTGATGAAATGTGTATTGTTGTGATTAGTTATGTCCACTGAGTAATGTGTGAAAATTTCATGTTAAATGTATATCATATGGCCAGGTAATGAGCGAAAATGCAAAGTGATATTCGATAACTAATTGCACTGACTTTGTACAGTTTTAACGTTCCAGTGGATAATTAAAAATCCAAACACTTCAATCGTAAAAATCTTTCTAATGAAAGGGAAATTTGAACAACCAAAGCGTTCCATGCTTCTATTGGTAATACGAATACACTGACTTCGTACAGTTTTAACTTTCCAGTGGATAATTAAAAATCCAAACACTTCAATCGTAAATATCTTTTTAATGAAAGGGAAATTTGAAAAACCAAAGCGTTCCGAGCTTCTATTGGTAATATGAATACAAGGTATGAGAGGACTACTAGAGTTCTTAGTAAGTTTTGTGGATTTGTATGATGTTACTAGACCCCTGACACAGCATTAACACGGTAATTAAAAGTTATTTATTGAACTGTCTACTGGAAATTTATTTTCAGCTCTTCAGCTTCAAATAACACTTCCCCCTCCCCTAGAAAAAATACAGACATGCAAAATGATGCACATAAGACAAATGTTTGTATGCACATTAAAATATAAAGATATATTAAATATGAATGTGTTGGTTGACAAATAGTATACAAAGACGTTGAATTTAATTAAATGAATATATGGTTTAATTGTTAGGCAATAGACATTTTAGAAATGAAGATTGAGTGAACTCTGTGTATATACTGACCACCTAAGGGAAACAAGTAAAACGGTCACTGTATACAGGTGACCTCTATAGACACATTCCATAACATTGTTTTTCTCTCCAGGTATAATTGTTGGTGGTCATTGTAGGACAGGTGATCGCTAGGACCAGCTTGACTGTACTTTGAAAAAGCAACAAAGCCTCTGGCATGTACATAATACATATATGCAAGCTATTTTGTTTGTTCAAATAAGAGGAACAGAGGAAATATGAGGAAATGTGAGCTATTGAATTACCTCACTGGTAGGACCCTGCCCATAGCCGATTGCCATCTTGAATAGACAACTCATGGACAGCATGTAGAGTAGGGAGCTGGCTTGAAACATTATGAAGAATAACTCATGAACTTCTGCAAAGAAACAAATCATGTAAATAAGAAATATTTATGAACAAATAGTGTTGTCTTTACCATCATGTACGTATTATAAGCTATCACCATGTTTATTACGTCAGAGATACTTGGGTATTGGCACTTTCTAAAACAATGTTCATGAAATTACCATTCTACCAATGAAGACATGTCCCTATTGTTCGTAGAAATGCTTCCTTGCAAGAACACAAGTTGTATGGTTACTCACCGTAATACTCGGTAGAGGGCACACACGTAAGACCCATCATTCCTTGCAAGAACACAAGTTGTATGGTTACTCACCGTAATACTCGGTAGAGGGCACACACGTAAGACCCATCATTCCTTGCAAGAACACAGTTGTATGGTTACTCACCGTAATACTCGGTAGAGGGCACACACGTAAGACCCATCATTCCTTGCAAGAACACAGTTGTATGGTTACTCACCGTAATACTCGGTAGAGGGCACACACGTAAGACCCATCATTCCTTGCAAGAACACAGTTGTATGGTTACTCACCGTAATACTCGGTAGAGGGCACACACGTAAGACCCATCATTCCTTGCAAGAACACAGTTGTATGGTTACTCACCGTAATACTCGGTAGAGGGCACATACGTAAGACCCATCATTCCTTGCAAGAACACAGTTGTATGGTTACTCACCGTAATACTCGGTAGAGGGCACACACGTAAGACCCATCATTCCTTGCAAGAACACAGTTGTATGGTTACTCACCGTAATACTCGGTAGAGGGCACACACGTAAGACCCATCATTCCTTGCAAGAACACAAGTTGTATGGTTACTCACCGTAATACTCGGTAGAGGGCACACACGTAAGACCCATCATTCCTTGCAAGAACACAGTTGTATGGTTACTCACCGTAATACTCGGTAGAGGGCACACACGTAAGACCCATCATTCCTTGCAAGAACACAGTTGTATGGTTACTCACCGTAATACTCGGTAGAGGGCACACACGTAAGACCCATCATTCCTTGCAAGAACACAGTTGTATGGTTACTCACCGTAATACTCGGTAGAGGGCACACACGTAAGACCCATCATTCCTTGCAAGAACACAGTTGTATGGTTACTCACCGTAATACTCGGTAGAGGGCACATACGTAAGACCCATCATTCCTTGCAAGAACACAGTTGTATGGTTACTCACCGTAATACTCGGTAGAGGGCACACACGTAAGACCCATCATTCCTTGCAAGAACACAGTTGTATGGTTACTCACCGTAATACTCGGTAGAGGGCACACACGTAAGACCCATCAGTGCAATGTTCTCCATCATCTCCAGCACCGCACACAAGCCACAGAGCCCTCTGTACTGCATGCTTGGTTTCACAACGCTGGAAAAGAGGGCATAATGCCCAAAGACCGCAGCAATACGTTGGGTTGAACACAGAGTGACCGCCAACCGCCACACATAGGAAGAAGGAGGTGTGGCGATAACTGCACTGAAAGATGGAAGCACATTGGGAACCTGTAATGTACACAACAACAAAAAGGTTTAAGTATAAGACATAGTTTGAGGCTTTGAGCCTCAATGGCCAATTTCTCATCAGATGGATAAAAATAACTTACAGTTCTTCCCGTGCTAATTTGGCACATTAGGGGGCACCTATCTCCCATTCTGTAGACCAAGGCCACACAAATACTAAGTAGTGAAAGATACAGGCGAGGCTAGTCCTCGGGTAATTCTGTTTAACTTTTCATCTCCATTCTATATGGCAGTGTGGCACTAGTCTATGGGATCCTCTTTCTTTCACTTTCTCCATTACTTGTCCATTTAAGGGCATTGGAGATCATGATCTTCCAGTTTCACTTTTGAAAACTGCTAAAACTTCTGCCCATAAAATGACCCAAATTATGTTTTCTGATTATGTCCGATATTCAAATCCCTGATAATGTGACATAACAGCTCTTTGAATGTTTTCAATGTTTGTTTTGGTTTCATTTGTGTCCTCCTTTCTCTTCCTTTGCCACGTGATATTCAACTCCTTGAGTGCCAAAGTAGCATTTTTGCGTCCACACAATACACAGAAAGGCCATAGAGCTGTAAAATCCCTGGCTCTCGAAGTGTTAATTTTACTTTTTACTCACATTACAATGTGTCGCAGTTGTCTGCCTAAAGTTGAAGAGGATTGCAAAGAGGAGGCTGAGAAGGAAGCCAGTGACAATGGTCCAGTTGGTCAAACTGACCGCCATAGGAAGAGACACCCGAATTCCATCACAGTTGGTAAACCTGCTCGGCCCTGAGCCAGACTTCACTGCTTTTCCTTGCATAGAATTATGCATCTTGTTGCTGACTCCTATCATCTTAAGTTCCTGGCTCAATACTCAAACTCTCAAAGCATTTCTGGAAATCTAGGATGAAAAATGAAAACTAGTCTAAAAACAAGTTACTTTTACTAGAAATTCAGACAATAGCAACATGCTCATGTTTTCTAAACACATACATGTACCACTACTAATGCTGTAACCGATCATCGGATCGGCATGCCGATCCCGATCCGATCATGGTTGATCGGATCGTTTTTGCCGATTTCCGATCATGCAGAAACAATCGGAAGATCGGAAAAAAACAAAAAACAAAACAACTTTGGAAAATGATCCCAAAAAACATATTTCGGGAAAATAAATGAATACCAAACCAACATATATCCATATGAATAAGCCCAAGGTTATCTTGTATGTGTATGCTTTCATTTCAAACTGATTACCTCTCCTTTTACAAATTTACTCACGGCGATTCTGAAAGGTTACGCCAAATTAATCACATGGGACTAAGCTCAGAATCGCCGCGAGTAATTTTGTAAAAGAAGAGGTAATCATTTTGAAATCAAAGCCTATCCATACAAGATTACCTTGGGCTTATTCATATGGATATATGTTGCTTTGGTATTCATTTATATTCCCAAGATATGTTTTGGGGGATCATTTTCCAAAGAAAAAAAAAACAATATTTTTTTTTTTTTACCGATCCGATCCGATTTTTTACGATCCGATTTTCATCGATCGATTTTTGCCGATCCGATCAAACGATCCGATCATCAAGGTCAGTTACAGCACTAACCACTACTATGCAATGATGATTATGATTGACAGTAATGCTGTTATCCGATCCGAGACGAGAAGGGATTCCCGGCGATTATGGCCTTCAAACCGGGAAACGAGCGGTCCGAGAATTGGCCCTTTGTTTGTATAATCATGAACCTACTACCTAGGTAGTAGGTTCATGGTATAATTCTCGGTTTTGGCAACAAATTTTCTCCAGTAATAATAACAAATCTGTATACTGGTACATATAAGAAAAAAATGGGATTGGCTCAAGTAAACTGCAGTAGTTATGACAGATTTACGACCTGTGGCTGTAACCAGTGGCAGAGAAGGTCACAATGTTTAAACAGGTTGAGCCTTGAAGTCAATTACCTGAATTTGTGTAGAGCTATACAAAGGGTTTAAGGGGAATGCCCCCCACCTGTTGGAAAGCTTACCCCAACCTTTGAATATTTATCTTGACTCCCACAAAGATATATTGAGAACTTGCTTTTCCTGTGTATGCTTTATTGAACATAACTCCAAAACAAACCACATAACTCTGCCCCAAACACTGGCACACCCCCCAAAATAAATTACCCCATTGCTGCCTCCCATTTTTTTTTAGATAACAAACTTTTCAAACAATGTGTTTCTTGTAGTCATAAAAAATTCGCCCAAACATGATCTTACACACATGGCCCTGAGTTTACATGTGGTTGTGAGTTTGGTATGATATGCATGTCCACTGTATATGTATGGTATGTCTCCTCATAACTTCCAACATAAGCAACTGTGTGTGCATGGGTACAGGCAGTTTTTTGCTCATACACAAGGGAACCGGGACGATCCGGGATCCCGTTAATAATTTTGTAATTCTACCGAGCCGGGTTCGAGACGGGATATTTTTTTTACCTAACAGCATTAATTGACAGTGATGATGAAGGCAAAGCTGGTGTTGATGATGATGATGATTTTTTAATTATTATTATTTATTTGGCATTTCATTCAAAGTATGAAGGTGTATCCTAACTTCGCGCACGAAAATTTCGGATTTTTTCAAAGTGGTTTAGGATCAAGAAAATTACAGTAATCTCAATGAAACAATAATAAATTACCCCTCAAATTCCGAGGATTCGATTTATCTTAAACAATTTCATTTAAACTCACAATTTGTGGTGTTAATGGCCAGATTCCGTGACTATGTCATATCAGCAAGAACTTCTTCACCGAGTACGGTAGTCTCCATACTTCGCGCGTAATACATAGGGCACCCTGCCATTGACTTAACACGTATCCCGTGTAGCAAACCGTAACACGCATTTCAATGGCAGTGTGAGGATGCAAACATTTTGCGCGCATTAGCATCTTAGCACGCGCAGCGTTGTCAAGCGTTGATTGCGCGATCCGAAAGTAAATTTGAAGGGTAGGTCGAATAAAGGAGCATTTTGCCCCCATTTTGCAGAGCCTTTCGATGACAACAAATATGTTCTACTGGAACGATTTCCGTTTAATTTGCTTGATACTTCCTCCTCCATAATTTTGTTGGAACACCAAAGTTGTGATTTACAAAAAAGACCACAAAAAGTAAGTATTTCTTCAGAAATATCGCTCTTTATTTGCTAATTTTTTGGTTGATGAGTAATTGATGTGTGCTCTTTCAGTTGACATTGAAAATTTCCGTCGCCGTGTCCGTGTTCTAATGTTTGCGTTAAATTAGTTTGCGTATCTCGCCTATGATGCGCGAAGTTGGGATACGCGCGAAGTTAAGAGACCTGTCCATACTAGTTATGTAAAGATACAAATTGAACAGTGAATTTACAAAATAAAACCCCTGGTGAGCCTCCCCAAGCTGCCTGGCAGTAAAAAAGAAATCTTGAATTCCTTTAAGTTTAACCTGTAGGTCTTTCCTACCAACTTGGGGGATGCCACCAGACCAGGAAAGCCTTGTACATAAATATTTCAATATGTAGTATTAGTAAGTACCATCCGATATCAGCAGTGCCATGTTAGTCTACAAACGGAAACCGCTGTCAAGATGAAAGCCTTCAGATATGTTGTTAATGTAAATGACTCTACCTTTCGTCTTCTTAGACTTAGACTAGCGTGCATCACAGACACAGACTGTGCCGTAAACGTACGCGTAAAGCCTCAATTTTGGTACAATCTTCCGAAAACCCGATGACGTCATACTGCTCCATGGGCTAACTACGAACTCCCTTATTTACAATGAACAGCATCCAACACTACAGCATACGCATACTATCACTCCGGCTCCTCCATCCATCCATCCTGTCCCGTATCCGATTTCTAACCCGCCTGATCACGTTTATAATTACTCTAATTTTAAGCTTTATACTCAGATATAGAGGTAATGTGGGATTTATTACAGAGACAATAGAAACAAATGTCAATTATAATGTATCACAAATCAAAAAGACATTATTTACCTTCGTTAAAACGAATTCCAATCGACCGAGATTGAGCAAGAATATCACTATTCTAGTACATCTCGAGTTGTATAGTAGCCGGCCAAATGCGGAATTTCCAGCCGCAAGTATTTTACGGATTTTAAGATTATTTAATTTTTCGATTTTAAAGTGATAGTTTTAGGTATTGACATTGGAAAAATAATAGATATCTTCTTTTAATACAATAAAACATACGTATTTTATCATTTCTGGATTTATGTTGATGCATGTCTTCAACATTTATTTCAAGGTAGCCATACAATATTGGAAATATAATATCTACGCCTTGGAAAAAGAAAGCGTCGATGTTGTTGTTGTTGTTGTTGTTGTTATTGAATCCATTTTCTGTATTTTGCTTTCGTGATCGTCCAGTAGTGAAGGGTATAATTTATTGCCAGACAATAACTAAATTGCAGACACACCCTATCAGAAATACATGTACTGTGTATTGCTATTCTGGCCATCCATGAATATAAAAAAAAAAAAAAACATGGATAACTGAGAAGAAAGTGACAAATAAACTAAGGAAAACAGACTGTTGATACCCAGGATTTGTTCAAGGGGGTGGGGGGGGGGGGGGGTGGGTGGGTGTGTCCGTAGACAATTTTCGAAGCCGAGACCAAGTACTTTCCACATTTTTTGCGGCCGAAAATCAAGGCCGCTAAAATGTGGTCTCGAGACCAGCTACAAGTAGTAAAGGGGGGGGGGGGTGGGTTTCAACCCCCCCCCCCCCCCCCCTCCCAAAAAAAAAAAAAAAAAAAAAAAAACAGTCATTTTTGGTCAACCCCCCCCTCCCCCCCCCCCCTGGGTACGTCTATGGATATACAACTGGGCTACACAATAGCAGGGATCCCAGTGGTGTCACTATAGTTTCATATTGGTTATGTGCATGCATGTATACATGATCATTTATGATTATACAAGATATACAAGATATATTTTGTTTGAGTGCATATACTTGAAGTCTTTAAAAAGGGGGAAAATGCAACAGTTATTAAATTTAGGCTAAAGGTTTAAAGGGGTAGTACAGTTTTGGTAAGGCTGAACTTTAGTAACCAAACCTGGACAGTAACATTATAAACTAATACCATACTCCACCATGCTCGAAAGGTATACAAAATTACAAAGCCCGTTATCATTAAAAAAGAGCCATTAAAACACAAGAGGGCGCTTTCTAAAAAGGCATTGGTTTAAACCATTTTTCATACAAAATTATGCATGTGATGTTTTATTGAAATAATGATTAAAACAACTATTTAAAAAACGCTTTTGAAAATTTTTGAAAAAGTGCAAGCATTTTTTTAATTTTTTGAAAAAATCTAATTATTTGCAATATTTGGGCCCCAAATAATTATAAGATCAAATATATTTATTGATATTTCAGCCATTTCTGGGTCGATTTTGACCAAATAAAGTTTATTCTGCCATTAAAATTGCATGTTCTCTCAAATTCGACACTCAGTTTTTCATTACCTCACCAAAAAAAAAGTGATGTGCAGCGCCCTCTATACCAAAACTAAACTACCCCTTTAAAATTTGCATGCCTCTAAAGCAACATGTACCCGTTTTGTGTATTTAAAAAAAGGGGATATAGTTTGCTGAAAATGTACTTGAAACACAGCAAGCGGGGGTCATATTTTATTTTGAGAATGATCATGTGTAAATGATGCGTTACATCTTTGATAGTGAAGTGGCACCACCAGAAGCAGGGGTGAGCTGCCTATAGGAAAATTGTGATATATTACTATATAGAAAATGAAACCCACACAGATTCACCCACATACAATGCATTAAGTGCAAGTATTAGACACACACACAAACACACACACACACAAACACTCACATACTTGTAAGTACCTGGGACGTACGCCAATCGAGGACCTAGGAAAATTGATATGCAACCATGAACCTGTGTGTATGACTTTACACACCCAACCCATGACTTTTGTGTATGTCAATCAAGGACAGATTTTGTTTGTATATTGTACCCAAAGGAGGATGTTACTGATGGTATAATTAAATCATACAATCAATATAAACTGGTTTGTTATGCATATATTTCCTTTTATTAACATGGATTGCAAACAAATGAAATATATATACATATATATAATTATGTAATGTATCAAAAGTCACACTTCAGCGGTTTTAGATATCACAAATAATTTCCCCTCATAAAAGGAGCAATACAGTACATTTTGACAGAAGTTGGCTTTTAACGTAAAAAATAAAGTGCAACTTCAGGACAATTATAAATGACGGAACATATTGACAATGTAAATCAATAATCTTAGCAAGGTTAAAAAGAAACTTGATGTCTTCACTTTGAGCCTTTAAAATTAATAATGGTCCTTAGATACAAATAATGACAAATAACATAATATTGCACTTATTAATTTGCGTAACTAAAATATAACAGCAATAACATAGCATTATTTATATATAGATCTGAGAAGATTATTTTTATTTTACTGATTTTGTTTGTGGTAAGGATTAAGTGTAAAGTGACATAATATTTGTATTATTAATTAGAGTGATAAAAACAAAAGTTGTATCCTTCATACAAATGATAACAAAATATTTTCATCCATCCATCGTTTTGTTTTGTTTTTTGTATCTACCCTTAACATTCATGATTCGCTTCATTTGGGTTTATGTGGAAAAGATATAAGGAACAACAAAATGATAGTTGTATACATAAAACTACAAATTTGTGTGTTTTTTCTTCATATTTCTGTTACCTGATCGTTCAATACATGTATTCAAGTTTCAATACAAAATAAAGTTGCAAAGGGCCTTTATAAGCACTCAAACATATACAATACATCACATTTAAATATAAAATTCAATTGAAGTCAAATAGAATCAATAATAGATATATATCAGCCTTCAAATACTTCTGTTCTAACAGAAAAAATGCTTTATATTAATATTTGCTTCTGAACAATATTGAAACTTATGGTCAACTCTGACCCCTGTATAATTCATTATTGCAACCAACAATAGTATTTAACAAATGTATTCTAGCTAACTCAAACATGCTTGCAGCATTTAAATTCTAATAGCAATTTTAACGAATGCATAGTTTGAAGTTGATGCTTGTACATGTATGGCAATCAAGCATTTGGGTTATGCCAACAATGAGGCTGTAATTCACAAATTAAACCATGATTTAAATGCATCATATGATGTCATTTTAAAACCATGGTTCAGACCACTGTTATATGGAATGCCAAGTCATGTAAATCTGTCCATATTGTGAGAATAGATGTTATCCCTCAACAAATTGAATACAAAAATATTATGAATAGGAATCAATTCAAGAATTTAATTCACAACTAATTTGTTATTTTTAGTAGTTTTAAAAGCTAAATGATAGTCCTTATTTTGGAAATGAGAGATGAACATGCAGTGCTCAATAAAAAAAACCATAGTCATTTTAAACCATGTTTTAAATTGAAACCATTCCAGCCTGAATGTCAAACTCAGTTTGAAGCTTACATGAACATGTACAGTTTAACCTCTTTATTAACGAGCTCTGTTATAATGAGATAATTTCAAAGGTCCAGGTTCTATGTATTTTATTGTTTTTAAGCCCTGATACAAGATGCTTGTTATATTGAAGTTTCACTGTATGGAATGTAATGTTACTCATTCCTAACAAGTTTTTTATTATTAAAGGGACTTAGTAACATTGTCCAAATCCTCAAAATGAAATTTTAATTCTAGCGGTTCCCTTATACCTTGTTATATTCGTATTAACAATAAAATCACGGGACAGGTTTTGGTTTTTCAAATTTCCCTTTCGTTACAAAGATATGTATGATTGAAGTATTCAGATAAGAAAAACTCCGGGCGAGTTTTTCTTCCGTGTACAAAGTGAGTGCAGTGAGTTACTGAATATCACTTTGCATTTTTGCTCATTACTTGGCCATACAATGTCCATTTGACTTGAAATTTTCACACAATACCCTGTGGACATATGAGATAACAACAGTATACATTGCATCAACCATTCATCACTTTTTGCACATGTCAAAAAAGTTACTAGATCCCTTTAAGTCATAAGGTACATGCATGATGAGTGGAACAGAGTTTATCAAATCACAACCACTTCCTTCCCAAGTAACCTAGATCAGCGATGTTCAATATCATTACTAAACATTTTACAATTTTATTGATTATTATTTAGGAGAGGAGTGGGGGGAAGATCTGACAAAAAAACCCTCATAGCCAAATTTTGCATACAATAGAACATTGCCAGCCAGATATTTCTCTCACAATGTGTCATCAGACAAATAAATATCTTCATCCCCAAATATTAGGGGTCAAAAGGAATCTCCCCCCCCCCCCTTCTCCCTCCCTTTCGTCATTTTTTCTTTGGGGTGGCCTTCTAGTGCCTACAATGTATGATAACTTAAGTACTGACAGTGAAGGAAATTTATGAAGGCAAATCTGTTGCTCTATACTTCTTCAAGAATGTTATTAGAATGGAAGACAATGACAACTATATAAAATACTTTTCATTTCTTCTTTGACCAAGGCACAGAAATGTGAATTTGTTGCCTCTGGTTCGAGATAAACATCTTCTTGTAATCCTCTTTATTCTTCTTTATTGTTTGATGCAGTGTAAAGTAGTCCACACTTTGAGAAGTTCCTGAGACCAAGACCTTAGTTCTTGACCCAACATTATTTAGGCACCGCAGTCCATCACAGCAGAGTACCGATTGGTTTGTAGCTAATGGTTTCCAGCTTCATAGTTTGGTGCCTCTTGTTTTGCCTCTTGTTAGGAGGCATAGGTCTTACTAACACATCTCATGGGTGGGTGGCAAACGCAGGCGTTATAATAAATCAATGATTAAAAATGAGCAAAGAAAAAAAGGCATCGCCGGGAATCGAACCCGTGACCTCTGGATTGCGAGACCGGTGCTCACCCTTTTTCATTGCTCGAAGAGTCAGAAGCTATATAAACCAGGCACTAACCCAAGGATAATTAAATTCATTTTTTTTTAAAGAAAGTGCGCAGGATCACACAAAGTGATGCAGTTTATGATGTAGTCCAAACTTGACAATGTTTTGGTACCAAGATCTCAGCAGAAATGCTCTCATTCCTGGATTAAGAAACCACATTACGCCTCTTTCAAGCAACTACTGATCCTTGTCCAGCGGTCGCCTGTTTGGGAGGTTGGGAGCTTCCTGTTTAGATGCAAAGATCTTCCAGTAGTCCAGATCCAGAGGGTGCATGGGAGAGGCCGTCGTTAGCAGCTCCCCGGGAGACAGAATGGTGAAGATAGGACTGGCGGGAGGCTCACCATCACCACTTCTCTGTAAACAAAATAATGGAGAAATTCCCAATTACAGGACATTGGTATTGCCATTAACATATAGTACATATAGTACAGAAAGAGGAGAGACAATTGAGTGCAAACATTGTAGGTCCAATAATTCTGTGAACTTAGCCTGATACCGTTAATTTCCTGAAGATAACAAGACTGATACACTTCTAAATGTAAACTTTTCAGTCATTTCTTGATGTGTAAGAACGTGCTAATGCTTAGACAGATTGGCATACAAAACCCATGCATGGATTTTGAAATCTTCTCACCTAACTTGTTCTGTATGAATAATCTTAGCATGCATGAAATGATAAACATAATAACCATAACATATCATATCATCTGACTTAGTAAAATATGCGTCATTGATTGGCTTAACAGTCACGTGATTGCAAATATATTTTGTTATATTACATGGCCAGAGGTGTAATATAACCCACCCATACATTCAATTAACCCGTTCAGGACGGACTGATTTTTGCTACAACATGTATTCTCCATAGACCAAAGCCCGAATATTTTCGGGACCAGTCCTGAAAGGGTTAAGATTACAAAAACAACAACACCCGTACCCATATACCGTAAAACTCCGTGTATAAGACGCACTTTTTTTCCGTCGGAAAATTTTCAAAGTGGGGGGGGTGCGTCTTATACACAGGTACAGCCAAAAAAAAAAAATAAAAAAAAATAAAATAAAAATGTAGAATTTTTTTTTTGGGACACCCGGTAGTCATGTTTAATGCATATTAAACTGGTCTAGGGCATGACAAGAGCTTGATATAAGGGGGAACATTTATCAAAATATACCTTTTTCCTATATAAATTATAGTGGTTAGCAAAACAAAATGCAAGTTTTTAAGCAGTAACACTGCTACTAATTGAATATTCAGATATTCATGAGTAGCAGCACTCATTTAATATTCAATTTTCTAAACAGTGGTTATACATTTTTCTCAACAAAAAAGTTATTAATGAATTTAGTATTTTGCATATTTAATGAGCATTGCTACTCATGAATATATGAATATTCATGAAAAAAAAAAAAAAAAAAAAAAAAAAAAAAAAAAAAGTTTTTTTTTTTTAAATTTATTTTTTTATAGAAAGTTGGGGTGCGTTTTATACACGAGTGCGTCTTATACACGGAGTTTTACGGTACATGTACTTGGTACACAAATTTACACGTACCAGTACCGTATTGTACCGCTATACCGTACTGTACTAAAAACACGTCTCTGGACTTACAATCTTCCCTCAATAGCATTTCAAATCCCTCGGGAGTGGAACTTTCCGTGATATTCCCTCCACCACCAGTTAACATCTGTATAATATTGTGATCAGTGGCATATCCAGGAATTCGCCAAGGGGAGAGGCCATGGGGCATTGCCCTCGGAATGTTTTTAATTTTAGCCAAGCCCAACACCCCCCCCCCCCCACTTTGCTACGCCACTGATTGTGATTTTGTACCTGTAGTGCTATTGCTACATAATGCTCATCATCCAGCATCGTCTCGTGGAAGACCCAATTCTTGTCATGCCTATCTCGCAGATACAGGGTGGTATCCGTGGCAACTGATGAGGTAGATAACTCCAATGTACCAAGATGGAATTCTGCTCTCTGCAGATCAAAGCCAAGACCAATCCCCAATGCTTTGATATAGCTCTCTTTTAGACACTACATAAAATGAAAAGCAGTAACAAAAACAACAACAATAAATGATGATAGCAGCAGATGTGTGAAACAAGTCATTGGAACCAAATTAAACTTGGACCACTGGAGATGAGCCTTATTAGACTTGACAATATACAAATAGGAGGTATTCATGAGATACATAATTATGGCAATTATGGCAATTTGGATGAGATAGTTAACTCCAGGGTCCAGGGTACCAAAATGCAAGTCAGCTTTCTGGAGATTAAAGCCAAGACCTACCTTTATTCCTAGGGATTTGATGTAGTAGGTCTATCTTAGACAATGGTTTATGACTGACAAACCATCAATAATTATATTACATATAATACTATCAATTTATAAATCAATAAGACAAATAGAACAACCATTATTTACAGGGATGTTTTACTGTTGTATGATGTGAGAAGAAACGGTATGAGGCACAAAAAGACTTCAGGAATATATAAAGATGAACACTGAAATAAACTAGATGGATCTTCGACTGCGCGCAGTCGAAAATGATGCCTCCGCCATTACGCAATTGATTTATGTCAAGCCCAAATCAACATGTACACAGAATTAATTCTGTCAACTCAATTTTGATGGTACTCTGTCTTTTAGATCTTGACGTATCACAATTATGAGCTATAAGTGACCTTGACCTTTGCCCTCATGACCCCAAAATCTAATGACTACAATTGTTCCCTATTATATATTCAGGTATCAAGTTGGATTGAAATCTGATATTCAGTTCTTGAGATTTCCAATCTCAAGCTACTTTTACATATAATGACCTTTGACCTTTGACCTCATGACCCCCAAAATCTAATCAGTTCATTGGCTCTCCAAGGAACATACATGTACCAAGTTTGGTCAGAATCTGTCAATCCCTTCTTGAGATAACGCGATCACGAGCTATTTTTGCATATATATAATGAGCTCTGTGACCTTTGACCTTTGACCTCATGACCCCAAAATCTAATCAGATCATTGGCCCCCCAAGATACATACATGTACCAAGTTTGGTCAGAATCAGTCAATCCGTTCTTGAGATAACGCGATCACGAGCTATTTTTGCATATATAATGAGCTCTGTGACCTTTGACCTTTGACCTCATGACCCCAAAATCTAATCAGATCATTGGCCCCCCAAGATACATACATGTACCAAGTTTGGTCAGAATCTGTAAATCCGTTCTTGAGATAACGCGATCACGAGCTATTTTTGCATATATAATGAGCTCTGTGACCTTTGACCTTTGACCTCATGACCCCAAAATCTAATCAGATCATTGGCCCCCCAAGATACATACATGACCCAAGTTTGGTGAAAATCCGTTATTCGGTTCTTGAGATAACGCGATCACGAGAACGGGACGTACGTACGTACGGACGTACGTACGTACGTACGTACGGACGGACGGACAACCCGAAAACATAATGCCTCCGGCTACTTCGTTGCGGAGGCATAAAAATCAACGTGCTTACCCAGTGTCTGTAAAACATGTGCAGCTGTTCATACTTAGTGGGTGCAGCCATGATGGTTTTCCATTCGTAGGGCGTAAACTGCTTATTCATTGTACGAAAGAACTCACTGATGGCTTGATCTGCATAAAGAAAGAAATTTGAATGCAGTTTATAAACCTGCTCTAGTTTACTTGTTTAAATTCAACATAAAGAGCAACATTCATGACTCCTTGTGGCAGTCTTTAAAGGGAAACGAAACACCGACATTTTTGCTTAGTGAAATGTCTTCAATGAGTGCATTAGACATGTACATGGGCATAGGAACACATTTTGCTTAGTGAAATGTCTTCAATGAGTGCATTAGACATGTACATGGGCGTAGGAACACATTTTGCTTAGTGAAATGTCTTCAATGAGTGCATTAGACATGTACATGGGCGTAGGAACACATTTTGCTTAGTGAAATGTCTTCAATGAGTGCATTAGACATGTACATGGGCGTAGGAACACATTTTGCTTAGTGAAATGTCTTCAATGAGTGCATTAGACATGTACATGGGCGTAGGAACACATTTTGCTTAGTGAAATGTCTTCAATGAGTGCATTAGACATGTACATGGGCGTAGGAACACATTTTGCTCAGGGGGCGGGGCTGAGGTCTTTTACTCGAATAATTACACTTCCCATTTTCACCTGACAAAAACAAAAAATCGTCTTCGCCTCTTTGATGCCCGAAAATTCTTTTTTTTAAATGTTGAAATCTGAAATCCAAATGTAACAGGATTCTGCCCGAAAATGACATGAGTTTACTCGAATATGCCAAGGGTTTGCCAGAATGTAGCGTGGTTTTTCCCAATAATGACATGGATTTGCTCAAATATGTCATGGTTTTGCCCAAAATGTAACACTTTTTGTCAGAATGTGAGGTGCTTTTTTGCCGAATATGGTCATTTTTAAAACGACAGGGGGGCTGCAACCACGTTAGCCCCCCACCCCCCTCCCGCCTACTATGCCTATGGACATGATGGACGGAAGGGGAACATCTTGTATTGCCGCTATTTAACATAATCCTGTATCTGTTTATAGACACTACATTATCTACACAGTGATCGTCAATTTGAAATGAATGTTATTTCTGTGTAACAATTGACATTGTTATGCATCATTCCTCATGCATATTCATTACCTTCGCATATTGTCAAGTTTTGGTTCTCGATTTAACGTTCCCCTTACACGCCGTTGTGCACTCAGGTGATGCTATTTAAAAGCAACATCGAAAGGAGAACGAAAGGGGTGCTTGACGGCGGTGTTCTACGGTAAGCCAAACAACAACGTACAAGAGAAGTGGGAAAGCTCCAAGATATTTTGGTTGAAATTGTACAAAGTTAATGGATCACTTTAAATCACAAAGAGGGAAAGCAAAACGTACTTGGCCTGACAACTTTCATGACATCAACCCCACAGGTCAAGCGAGACTCCATTGCCATTACTGCGTAGTCGCCATGGTGAGAGGCGTTGAAGTTGAAGTTGGGATGAACACTCGCATCAATCATATCTCTGTTCTTCAGAAATGGTTTGCCTCTGTCAGTCCTTGCAAGGATGATATCATCCCAGGGGATGCCAAGGCTCTGATGGATTGCCTTGCGGGCTAACAATCTGCCAGCCTGTCAAAAAATACAATTCAAATGAAGCAAATACACATTTTTGTTACAAACAATTTATACTTACATTCCATAATTTTTGTTTGAGATATCTGATTATAAATACTTAAAGGGACTTAGTAACATTGTCCAAATCCTCAAAATAAAATATTAATTCTAGGGGTTCCCTTATACCTTGTTGTATTCGTATTAACAATAAAATCATGGGACAGGTTTCGGTTTTTCAAATTACCCTTTCGTTACAAAGATATGTATGATTGAAGTATTCAGATAAGAAAAACTCCGGGCGAGTTTTTCTTCCGTGTACAAAGTGAGTGCAGTGAGTTACTGAATATCACTTTGCATTTTCGCTCATTACTTGGCCATACAATGTCCATTTGACTTGAAATTTTCACACAATACCCTGTGGACATATGAGATAACAACAATATACATTGCATCAACCATTCATCACTTTTTGCACATGTCAACAAAGTTACTAGATCCCTTTAATGTTAGAAATGATTGATTAATGACTAAATAAATTAACCTTTATGGCAACCAGGCAATGAAACATTTGTATATTCCTTACAGTTATCTTTGTTGACTTAAGTTGAATGTTGGCTCAGCCAAAGTTCCCTTTCCCTTTCAGATTCTAGTTCCCTTTCCTTTGCTTTATATAGTTTAGCCCATTAGTTGCCCTAATAGAACAATAAAACAAAAATTAAAAAAATGACACCTCCTCAAAAAATCCTCTCTCTCATAGGCTTTCACTAAATCGAATTATGCCAGGATAATATTAGGAGTGTGCTGGTTTAAAATATGCATTATTGGTGAAGCAAGCAAGCCATGGAATGTTCATTGTGCTTTCAGAGCCAATCACCCATGTACTGGTGTGCTTGACATACAACATGGCACAGATGAGTATCAAATCAATACAATTGTACCAAGCTGATAACCACTTTTCTTGTACTCAACCTATATACAGAGGCACTGAAATACTGATAAATGCATTGTTTCTTTAATACACAGTCAAAGCAACAAAGTATGAAGATATCCATGGCATAGGGGCTTCATATACTGGCAAGGGACGAGTTGATGAACAAAGCGTGGGAAGTGTTCAAAGCTCACCATGGCTGACTTTGCATCCTTGGTGAAGACAAACTGACCAATGCGGTCTTTCTCCTCTGGCTGGACACTGGATGAGGCTAGTAGCCACTGGTCCTGGTCAGGCTGCCACGCACTGCACTTGAACGCCCACCGGATGCTGGCCATCTTCACCTTTTTCTGAGGCATTACAAAAATAAAAATGAACACAATATCTTGAAATTTGTTGACAATTCACTCTTTGGTAATGGTTCAAATGTCCTTAAGATATCTTTGGGATAGCTAGGAGCTACCATACTGTTCTTAAGTTCTTGATCACCAGGCTGTCAGACATTGGACCTAAATACCCATTAGATACTGGGCTGGTATCAATTCAATCTACTTATTAGGCAATATTTGGCTTATATTTACACACTTTGCCACACGTGGGATGAAATAAATTATTTAACTGAAAACTTCACCAAAATATGATTTCACAATTTTATCAAATATTTCATTTTACCCAACAATGGGTCTCAATACAAATATATGAGATCAGTAAATTTCTTAGCCTGGCAAATTTCTAAGTAAATTTCTTGCTTATCTTAGTATTGAATTGAATACCACACCTAATATGATAATTTAAATTACTAAACTAAATGATCAAACCAACGAAAACAAATAACTAATTATATTTGATTGTATACAACAAATCTTTATTTATACGTTTGTTTAAACACTCTTTGCTTACTGTATACATGTACTTAGATGTAAATAATGCAAACTTTACAATATAAGAGGTATTCACTAGAATAATGCAAAGTTCAATTTAAGATTATATTCTTTGGCTAGCTGTTTCATGTGAGTTTTTGTGACATTTACATTAAAATTACCATGTATATTTAGTAAAAGATTCAAAGATTTCAAAGGTTGCATACGTATAATCAAATACAAACTATCATACAAAGAATTTTAACAAAAATCATACAATGTATGGTCATGCGTCATGAACTCGCCTCCAAATAGGGTGGCGCCGTTACATTTTGTTTTTTTTTACTACCATTTTCTTTATTATTTTCAAAACCAGAAAACCTTTTTTTAACAAATTTGGTATCATTTTAAAGAGCTATGAGAGTGCTACCTTTCTGCAAAGTTTTAAATGTATACCTACTTCCAAAGTGGAGGTACAGCTATTTGAATGTTGGAGCCAGAGGGTGGCGCAGGAAGCGGCGCCGCAGGAAGCGGCGCCCGTGTACAAAGTCTATGGGAAAATGCCTCTCGAAGTGCAATTTTTCTTAAAACGTTAATAACTTTGTCAAAACTAGATGTATAGTTACAATGTAGGTATCAAATGAAAGCTTAAACATTGAACTATAATGTTTGATCATTGAAAAGTGTATCTGCTTGTTTGTTTTTAAACTAAATCAACACAAACACAGAAAATTGGGGGTTACCTGTACAAACTCTATGGGGGGCTGGGGGCACAATCTGGACTGAAACGTTTTGTGCATTTTTTTTTTAAACGTTAATTTCTTCACTAAGACTTGGTGTAAAACTACAAATTTGGTATCATATTAAAGCTTACTTATCAAACTTTATCATTTCTCAATACAATTAGGCCTGCCCTCTATATTATAATCCTTTAGTGACTCTTACATCAGTGAAAATTATTGATTATTTGTTTGCATTTTTTTCATAAAGTATGAGTGAAAATATCTCACACAAAATAATCATGAACCCCATACAATATTATATTGCTGTAAAGGTCTAAGTGTGCTTTGCATGAAAACATTATCATTAGTTGTCTAGAGCTACCTCAGGAAAAATTATCATGGAAAATATTGACCTCTGTAACTGAAACAAAATTTCACATTTTGATTTTATAACAAAATAAGTATACACCTAGTGTTATTTCTGAGTGCATATTTGGATTCCTTGTGAAATTTCCTTTCAGAAAATGTATACTTTTGATATGATAGGGGGAGTTCTTCAGAGAATATTTGCTCTTAACTGAAACATTGTCCCGCAGAAGCCCAAATCGGCATGTAACGCAAAAGGAGGCGACCTCATGACACATGACCGTATACGAAAAATGCAAGAAAATTAGGAGTGAGCATTCGATAAGTGAAACCTTACCTGCTGGTTCGAGTCAGCTGCATGTAGAGTCCTTATGAACACCCTGATCAGACTGTGAACTCTGCCTGTATGGAGTGGTGCTGGAGCTAGAGCATGGCAAGCTGCAGGTACCAGCACATTCATCAGAACAGCTAGACTAGTTTCTCAAGGTACCTTTGCATTTCCCACTGAACTGACAAATCATAGAAAGAATGTATATATTAATTCAGAGTTTCAGACACTATCAAAAAAGAAGTGCATGAAGCTGAACGGACCAGCCGGCTTCACGATTGATGTGAACAATGATACTGTCTGTGGTACTCTGTACATGTCTTCTTTTTACAGTTCAGTGGTGACTCATCAACAGGGAGTTCTGTGCTAGCTACATTTCATCATGGGATTTAGTTCTCTGCAAAAAAGGTGAAAGGGATAGTTTTAAAAAAAATGAAATAAAAAGTATTAGAAAATATGCTTACACTATCTGATTTTTTATTCAGTGAAAAAAAAAAATGAAACAAAACTATTTCCCAATCCATGTCTTTGTGACAACATTAACTTTTACAATTATTACATATGTACTGTACATGTATTGCAGAAATGCTCAGCAATCATGTACTTAGTATGTCACATACATGTACATGCTGCTAGAGTAAGTGCACATACCAGCATTATTTCCCCCTCAAATTAGTCTACTTTGCAGTCCTATTTACTATTTACTGCGATACATTGTGAAAAAAACTTGTGAATACAATCTACTGGTAATCTACTTTAAGGGATAGTTGAGTTTTGGTATAGAGGGCACTTCAAACGATCGCGATCGTTTTTTCCGGTCCATCCAAATTCAGGATTATTTTGCGAAATTTGGGTATTTATTAATAATTTAATCGAATCATGTATTTTGGAGGTGGAAAACTATCAACTACATGAACTAGCACTTAGCAATAGCAGTCCATGAATTTGAAATTAGGCAAGTATTAGG
>JBAMJV010008747.1:0-76198 GCA_037951105.1 Echinarachnius parma
TGTGGGTCAGAGAGAAGGGGAGATAGAGGGAACAGGGAGAGAGTGAAGGGTAAGACGGGGAGAGAAGGGAGGAGGAAAATAAAAATGGGATTGCTCGAACGATAAATACATATCAGGGACAAAACGAGGGCAATGAAACCTTCGAATGCAATGGAAAGAGGAGGGATGCCTACAAAGAGATACAACAATGGGTGTGCAGTGAAACTTAAAACGAGTCTTGATACGTAATATTTCTAGAAGATGAACCTTTCACCTGCGTTTACAAACGATGATGATTCCATAAATGGTGAATTGAAGAATTAGCATGCAGAATGCTCCGCCAAATGCAGCCCCCACTGCCACGTACGGAATTGAAAATAAACATATGTTATTATCATAATGCTTTTTGTCATTTTATGAAGTGTTTAATTCTTCTTATTGTTATTAATCTATTTCTTCTTCGTCGTCGTCTTCTTCTTCTTCTTCTTCTTTTTCTTCTTCTTCTTCCTCTTGTTATTCTCCTTCTCCTCCTTCTTTGCGTTATTACATTTGTCTTACTGTGTTAAATTATGAACTACGAATTCAACTAATTTGTATAATATAGATTTAATGCACTTCGAAACTCGTTTTATTTACACAATTATGAGCAAATTGTTCTCAGGAGAGCTAAGGGAAATTGGTCGAATAATTATTCTTCCCATTTTCATCTTACTTACAAAAATATCTTCGCAGCTTTGATGCCCTATTTTTGTTTTTGTCAAGTCCAAATATAACATGATTTACCCAAATATGGGACGATTTTGCCCTAGACTGAGGTTGTATTGCTCTAGGAGGTGATCATGAATTAGCTCAGTCGGGAGCGCGCCTGGCTCAGACGCGAATGATCCCCGGTTCGAACCCAATCGAATAATGCATCCTTTATCACGCAATAAATTTGAGCTTACTATCGCTGTGGGTTATCGGCCTCACCCATATGCATCCTATGCAGGAAAATGATTCACGGAAAACACTCCGTCCCTTGGATAGGACGAAACTGTCACACCTCATGCACGCTAAGAACCTAGTCTACTTCTCGAAAATAACTAGAGTAAACTGTTAATCTATAGATGCCTAGTTGACCTGCTCATCACAGCCATAATTGTATAATTGAAATAGGAAGTTAAATAGGAAGAAATAGAACAGTTTGACGGAATATGATTTTATTTTGCCCTAATATGACACGAATTTTCCTGAATACGACATGGAATTTGCCCGATAAAGATGTTTTTTCCTGGATTTTGGGTGCTATTTGCCATAATATGCCAGTTTTTAACGATCAAATCTTACCCACCATTGATGAACATTGGCACTGAGAGAGGATCGAAGCTTCAGGTGTTGAAAGTACATCAGTTGTTTCGTATGTCATCTGATTTGTTGAAAGAACGTCTATAAAAGTTTTAAGTAAGATTATGAAATCGTGAGTCTCAATACAATAGTACAAGAACAAGTGAACTAATCCCGTTATCATAGTCATGAGATATATGGGAGGAAAATAACCAGGCCTCCGGATTACTGTGAGTTGAGAAGCATGATCGATTGATTGCCATGTTTGCAGTACACCGAATCCAATCTGTGCCATTTACGTTCAGTGTTGTGTATTACTTACCCAAACTAAAACTGGAAAAGAGTACGATTTATAGCATAGGTGCCGGAAGTGGGGGGGAGGGGGGGGGGGGGGCAAAAATCCAAAAAGATAAAAACAAATCAAAACAAATCCAAAAAGTGGGGGGGCAAAACGCGTTTTTGCCCCCCCAAAAAGCCCCCCCCCCCCCTCAAAAAACAAAAAAGAAAAGAAAAGAAAGAACGAAAGAAAGAAAAAGGAAAAGAAAAATAACTGTATCACCCAATACTTGTTATTTCTAACGTTTATACTAAGTTATACATCCATTTAACGTTTACAAATTATCTCAGTTTGATGTGTAACTTGCGTATGGTACGTCTGGGGTGGATTTTTCTGTACCGGTCCACGTAGTTCCTGTGTAGGCTGTTATTGCTCTGGCTGTTTGTGTGACGTGCACCAAATTGCACAATTTCAAGTATATGAATGCAAAATCTTCTGGCTCTGACCCAGCCCTCAGTCGCTTCGCTCCCTCGGGACTCATTTTTGGCTGTAAGCTATGTTGTTGGATCATACAATAATGTGGCATATGGTTTATGTTTTTATGCACCAAATTGCACCATTTCAAGTATATAAATGCAAAATCTTCCCCGTGGGAGAGGGATACCCCCTCCCAAACCCTCCCCCTCTGGCTCTGACCCAGCCCTCAGTCGCTTCGCTCCCTCGGGACTCATTTTTGGCTGTAAGCTATGTTGTTGGATCATACAATAATGTGGCATATGGTTTATGTTTTTATGCACCAAATTGCACCATTTCAAGTATATAAATACAAAATCTTCACCGTGGGAGGGGGATACCCCCTCCCAAACCCTCCCCCTCTGGCTCTGACCCAGCCCTCGGTCGCTTCGCTCCCTCGGGACTCATTTTGGGCTGTAAGCTTTGATGTTGGATCACACAAATGTGGCATATGGTTCATGTTTTATGCAACCCTCAATGCACCATTTCAAGTATATAAATGCAAAATCTTCCCCGTTGGAGGGGGATACACCCTTCCGAACCCTCCCTAAACCCCCCTGGCTCTGACCCAGCCCTCAGTCGCTTCGCTCCCTCGGGACTCATTTTTGGCTGTAAGCTATGTTGTTGGATCATACAATAATGTGGCATATGGTTTATGTTTTTATGCACCAAATTGCACCATTTCAAGTATATATATATGCAAAATCTTCCCCGTGGGAGGGGGATACCCCCTCCCAAACCCTCCCCCTCTGGCTCTGACCCAGCCCTCGGTCGCTTCGCTCCCTCGGGACTCATTTTTGGCTGTAAGCTTTGATGTTGGATCACACAAATGTGGCATATGGTTTATGTTTTTATGCACCAGAATGCACCATTTCAAGTATATAAATGCAAAATCTTCCCCGTGGGAGGGGGATACCCCCTCCCAAACCCTCCCCCTCTGGCTCTGCCCCAGCCCTCGGTCGCTTCGCTCCCTCGGGACTCATTTTTGGTTGTAAGCTATGTTGTTGGATTATGTTTTTATGCACAAGATTGCACAATTTCAAGTCAAACAATGCAAAAGCTCCCTACCGTGGAAGGGGGGACTCCGCTCAGTCACTTCGCTCCCTCGGGCTTGGTCGCTTTATCCTCGCAATGCCTCACTCTCACCTCTTGCTCAAAGTTGGCAACTCTGTGAGTGTGGTTCGGCATGAGCCCCTAAACACATAAATCGTGAGCCCCCTTAGGGTTTTGCCCCCCCCCCCCCCAATCCAAAACTGCTTCCGGCGCGCCTGATTTATAGTACGTAATTAATAATTGGGCTAACTATGGGTATTAGACTGGCAGCTCAGAGGTCTTTTGTGCATCGAAAAGCGTGTTCATGTACTTTGACGCGATATATACTATCCACTTTTACAAGATCCTCGTAATATTTGGAGATCGCGTGGAAATAGTCAAATAGTCAAAAAATGTATGAAATTCCACAGCCCAACAATCAAATTCAATAGTGATCCGCCATCAATATATCATGTCCACGAACTAGCGTGTACAAACGGTGTGCTAATAAAGCATTGTGTAAACTAGAAGTGCATGCATTGCTGTTTATACAAATTTGCACCACAATACAGTGGGTCTCACGCTACACCCTCGCTCTTTCTCCCTCTTGCCACTCGGGTGAGAAAAGGGGTATTCCCGAACACTTTCTGTAGATGTATTTTCCTTTTTTTTCCTTTTTACCATCTATTGTACCAAGAAATGATTACATGGATGCATTTCCAGATGTTATCATTTACTTTCAGACGTAATGTATACATCGTCTCATTTACGTGACCCATTAAATATTGATTGATTCCTAGTAAAAAAACTAAAAAAACATACCCAATACTGATAGTAAAGTGCATTTTTATAACTTCGTGTTTGGTGTGTCTACCTGTGTGCTGCAGTGAATACAATACGTATTATTGTGTGTATTAATAATACGACACATGACTAGATAACGCGTGGGTTGTTAGTAAGGGATGTTACAATAGCGAAGTATTGACATTGTTATGGAGCTGTGATTTTTTTCCCAAAACAGTTTGCTATGGCACTAACGCATGAAATACGCCCGTTTAATTGGAATCGGGCGACTTGAATGGAGAACAAAGCGCGCGTATTCAATTCGAGATATAAATAGACTTATAGCCACTAAATCTGACCTATGGCCAGGGCTCCACACTCGCCTTTTTAGACAGTGGCCCGGTCGGGCCAGTAAAATAGTATCTTCCCCTATTCTGGTGGCCCAAAACATAATTTACTGGCCCCAAAATTGTATTTCACGAGTCAGCTTTTTACTATAAGAAATATCAATCTTTCCTAATCAAACCTGTGATAACCGATGTAGCACGACATAAAAAAACAAGATTTTTTTAATTTAGTTAATGTCGGTTTGAAAATCTGCATGCCCCAAATCTGACCTATAACCACTAATATTAGGGTTAGGGTAAGGGTTTTTAAAGGGACTTTGTAACATTGTCCCAAATCCTCCAAATTTTCATTCTAAGCGGTTCCCTCATACCTCGTTGTATTCATATTAACAATAAAAATCATGGACAGGTTTTCGGTTTGTCAAATTTCCCTTTCGTTACAAAGATATGAACGATCAAAGTACTCAGATAAGACAAACTCCGGGGGAGTTTTGAAAACCGTGTAACAAAGTGAGTGCAATGAGTTAGTGATATCACTTTGCATATTCGCTCATACTTGCCCATGCAATGTCCCATTTGACTTGAAATTTTCACACAATACCCCTGTGGACATATGAGATAATAACAAAATACATTGCATCAACCATTCATCACTTTTTTGCACATGTCAACAAAGTTACTAGATCCCTTTAATGGTTAGGAATACCCCTAACCAATACGAATCAAGCGAACCTGAGATAGCTTTGTCGGTAGAGAGCTTGACTGATATGCTAGAGATCCCTGGTTCGAATCTTACCTTGGTATATTCTGTTACAGTATTTGCTCATTTTACGGCGACTAATGTTTTCGGAATTTATACAAAGCGGAAATTTCTGATACGTGTGGTATCTGACGAAGTCGCTAATTCATAAGGATTTCCTAAACTGTTTGGGGGAAAAAATCCCCCCCCCCGGGGTCGTGGCTCAGTGGCAGGTTGGTCCAGCGGTCCAGAGGGGGGGGGGGGGGGGGGCAAACGTTTGGGGAGGGGGAGGGCAGGGGGGACAAAGGGACCCGTGAGGGGGACACCGTGCTTGACCTGTGCTCTACCAGCTTACCTATAGAAAGCCCTTATGCTGGTGTTCGTCCCTGAAACCCCTCAGTTTGAAAGATCGTGATGGTCAGAAAAACTATTTAAACTTGACACAAACCCGAAATATAGGAAATAGATTTTAAGGTAATACACTGAAAATGTTAAGTAAGTATTTATATGCTAAGGATCTGAATTCAAAACATATACAGATTCGGAAAAAGTAGCCCACCGAAGGACATATTAATAGTTCAACAACACATACAATAAGTCTTCATTCACTATTCTGGAATAAACAATCATGTTTGCTTGTCGGTTTTAAATTTTTTTTATGTTTTTGTTTGCGGGGGGGGGGGGGGGGGTTGAGGGAATATGTAGGGGTGCAATATAAGACCCACAATATTATGGTATAGTGAAACAGGTGAACGTATTTGCACACTGTATTACATGTTCCAAGAACAGGATTGCATCAGCATTGAGATCATGAATGCAATTCCTGATATTCCTCACTTTATTGGTGAAGAAAAAACAGAAAGCAGAGACAAGTTCTACAAATATTCAACCCCTTTCATATGGGGAAAACCTGGTTAAATTACTCTCGTGTGTTATCGTTTAAAAAAGATAGTTATCATGCTCCTAAGCTTAAAGGGGTAGTTCGTTTTGGGCGCTGCCACATCGCAATTTTTTTGTTGAGGTAATGAAAAAACTGAGTGTCTACAATTGAGAGAACATGCAATTTTTAATGGCAGAAATAAACTTTATTTGGTCAAAAATCGACCCAGAAACGGCCGGTGAAATATCAATAAATATATCTGATCTTATAATTATTTGGGGCCCAAATAATTAGATGATTTTTTTGAAAAAATTTTAAAAATGCTTGCACTTTTTCAAAATTTTAAAAGCGTTTTTTAAATGGTTGTTGATGATCTCCGCTATTTAATCATTATATCAAACAAAAACATCACATGCATAATTTTGGTTTGAAAATGGTTGAAACCAATGCCTTTTAAAAAAGCGCCCTCTTGTGTTTTTAATGGCTCTTTTTGAACTGATAATAGGCGTTTTACTTGGTCGTTTGTAATTTTGTATACCTTTCGAGCATGGTGGAGTTATAACCTATTAGTTTATAATGTTACTGTGCAAGGTTTTGGCTACTAAAAGTTTCAGCCTTACCAAAACTAAAACTACCCCTTTAAAATGTATGGATTAATGGTCAACAAAATATGAATTATTGAATCGTCAGTTTGGCTGCTGTTGAGACGAAATTTGGACCCGGGAAACCTATTTTAATCATGATCATAACATAATTATATGGTGTGACGTTTTATAAAACAAACAAGGGGTTTGAAACGGTATGTGATGTTCACGTTTTGCATCCGTAGGTAGAAAATATCCCCTCTAATCTACCAAGTGTAAGGTTGACACGACGTGAATTACAGTATGTCAAGTAACAGACATGTGACTGATTACGACATTTACACACTAAATCACATTTGACACTATATTTATTTTAAAATAAAAGTATATGTAATGACGTCACACAAAGTGCACGTAACTCACACACGAAAAGTCAAAGTGCCGCACAATATTCCCGCGACGGCTTTTATTCGAAACTGTAAAGATAATTAATGTAAAAAGAATATAAGATCACCGTCAACAAGTAAACAACGTACAGTTATATTTATTAGGTATAATAACTATAATTATAGCTAGTTTGTTGTTTATCGTTTATAGCGAAACTAGTTAAAGTCATGTTTTTTGGGTATCTGATGGATCAATCATGAATTGTGCATACATCGCCTTTAATAATTAGGAATTACCTAACAGTTCGTAGTTTAAAGGGTGTGTGATATTCGAAAGTAGATAAGGGGGCGTGGTTCTATGGAATTGTTAAAAACGTGATAACGTAAAAGATCGTTGCAAACCAAAACAATGTTCGCAATTCTCCCTTATGAGGTATATTTTGTGTCAAAATTATTTGGAATGAAAAATTAGCAAAGAAAATAGGGTTTCTCTGGAATTCTAACCCGAGAACTCCGAATCGCTGAACTGGATAGCTGAGCTATAGAGAGCTCTAATGCTGGTGTCAGGGGCGTAGACAACGGGGGGGGGGGGGGGGGGATGAGGGGGATGCATCCCCCTGCCCCCCCCCCCCCCCCACTTCACAAGGTGGGGGGGATGACATGTACAATCATCCCCCCGACCCCCCAGGTTTTAGGGAAGGATATTTTTTCTTCTATGTAGCTGTATACGAGTGGGAAAGTGAAGATTAGTATGAGCTATGACTTTTTAATTATAACGTTAAAAGGGTAATTTATACATCAACTTTCAATTTTCGCTGCGCGCTTCGCGCGAGAACATATTATCTCTGTTTGTTGTGTAACTTGCGTATGGTGTGGGGCGAGTATTTTGTTTCTGTACACCGGACCACGTAGTTCCAGTGTAGGCTGGTATTGCTCTGGCTGACTGTGTGACGTGCACCCTTTCAAGTATACACTATTAATTCAAAATATTCCCTGTGGAAACCCTCCCTATTTGGGGTGCGCTTCGTTATGCCGAAGGTTCGTTATTCCGAACACGCAAATTTCCTATACCTGAGTGCTCGTTAATCCTAAAATGAAATAGGGTTCGTTAGTCCGAACATTTGTTGCATTTTTCCGAAGGTTCGTTATTCCGAAGGTTCGTTATTCCGAAGGTTCGTTATTCCGAAGGTTCGCTATTCCTAAAATGAAATCAGGTTCGTTATTCCGAAGGTTCGTTATTCCGAAGGTTCGTTATTCTGAAGGTTCGCTATTCCTAAAATGAAATCGGGTTCGTTATTCCGAAGGTTCGTTAGTCCGAATATGAATTAGGGTTTGTTAATCCGAAAATGAAATAGGGATTGCCGTCGAGTTGTGTTTGTGTGTGTGTGAGTGCGTGTGTGTATGTGTGTGTGAACTGGTGTACTGGTGTCAAGCTGTACATTTTTCAAAATATATTTATAACTGACAAATTATACAAAATGATTTTACATTCACATCTAAATAATATAAATGAACATTTACATTAATACAGCATAAAACATGCATGCATGAAGGAATCATGAACAATAAAAAGGGAACAATCCACCCCCCCCCTTCAGTGGCGGATATACGGGGGGGTGGGGTTAACCCCCCCCCCCCCCCCCCCCCCTTGAAAATGTGATGTGGAAAACATCACTTGCGGGGTTTCAAAATAGCACCCAAAAAATCGCCGCTTCGCGGTTCGTGGACGATGCTCCGCATCGTCATTTGTTCAAACCCCCCTTAGCAATAAAACATCACTTTCGGGGGTTCAAAATAGCAAATAAAAGTCGCCGATTCGCGGCTCGTGGACGATGATCCGCATCGTCATAGGGTCATATCCCCCCCCCCCGCCCCCATTATCAAAAAGCTAGATCCGCCCCTGCCCTTAGTTGCTATTTATGATTAAATACATACAATTCAAACAAATCAAATGTTAGAATTAAGATATTTTGGACTGATATCAAGCAGCAAAATCTAACTTTATGACATAGTTATAATTATATAATATCAAATAGATTTTTTGGTATTTCATGTTTTCTTACATGAGCCAGATATGAATATATCTCAAATATCTAATTGTTATTGCACTGCTTTACAAAGAAAAATGAAATCATTTTTGAGGAAATTCATTTCAGTTTATAACAACATGTTACAAATTATTCTTATACAATTTGACTAGAATTGTAAAGCCAATCTTTGCCCCCCTCCCCTTCTCCCCCACCCGCATGCAGCCACGGCAATTATAGTAAGATTGATCCCCTTTCCCAAGTCCACACTGCTCCAAGATCATTTTTTTTAGGCAACATTGCTTAAAAGAAATCAAATTCTTGTCTACGTCGTATGTATTTAATTTTCGGATAAACGAACCCTATTTCATTTTAGGACTAACGAACCTTCGGAATAACGAACCAGATTTTATTTTCGGATCAACGAACCTTCGGAATAACGAACCTTCGGAATAACGAACCCGATTTTATTTTCGGATCAACGAACCATCGGAATAACGAACCTTCGGATTAAAGAACCTTCGGAATAACGAACCCGGTTTTATTTTCGGATAAATGAAGCATCGGAATAACTGAACCTTCGGAATAACCCCTAAAAATCCCTATTTGGCCCTGCCCACGCCCTCGGTAGCTTCGCCCCTCGGGACTCATTCTTGGCAATAGGCTAAGTTGTTGGATCATACATAATGTGGCATATGGTGATGTTGGAACTGTGTATGACGCTAAATATAAATACAATATTTGTGTTTGTGTTCGGGTGCATATCTATAAATTATTTGTTTTCTTCGTGAAAATATATTTTGCATTTCTGGTCGATCAAATCATGACACGCGTTTCCAAATACAGTCAATGTTAAGCCCGAATTTCCTATCTAGGTAAGCACCAGATTGCTCAATTTCAAGTCCAAAAATGCAAAATCTCCCTACTGTGAGAGGGGACACCCCCTCCAACACTCTCCCCTGCTCAGTCACATCGCTACCTGTGTTGAGGTGCATATTTATTAGTCCGTCAATTATATTTGTTTTCTTCGTGAGAATATTTCTGGTCGTTCAAATCATAAAACGCTTTTGCAGATACAGTCAATGTTAAACCCGAATTTCCTATCTAGGTAAGCACCAGAATGCACAATTTCAAGTCCAAAAATGCAAAATCTCCCTACCGTGGGAGGGGGACACCCCCCTCCCCCGCTCAGTCACTTCGCTCCCTCCTTCTTGGTCGCTTCGCTCCCATTCGCTCCTTGCAATGTCTCACTCTCACATGGCTCGAAGTTGGCAGCACTGTGAGTGTGGTTGGGCATGAGCCCCTACACACACAAAATCCTGAGCCCCCATTGGTTCCCCCCCCCCCCTCCCCCCAAAAAAGATAATCCAAAACTGCTTCCATCCCGCCTGGTGACGACCATCTTAACATCTAACGCCCCCCCCCCCCCTCCCCCACCCCCACTGAGAGGACTTTCAAGCAATTGTCTTTGTTTCGACAAATTGGTCTTGGTCGGTTGAACGGCAAATCATTCCCCCCAGGTGTGTGAACCTGTCTACGCCAAAACCCATTAGTTTCAATGTTCGTAATGGTCAGAAACTATAATACAAACCCGACACAAGCCCGAATTATATGAAATTGTGTTTGAAATAATACTATGGATTGAAATGTTACGGCGGTTTACATGCTAAGGATTTGAATCATACAGAGTCAGACTCAGAAAATTTCATTTATTAATTAAGTAAAAGCATTAGCCACAATTAGGCGGAAGACATGCTACAAATCTTACAACAAATATATTATTTGTTTTATTCACAATTCTAGAATGAACAATCATTTCGCTTGTTTGTAATTAATACTTAGACAATAAACTAAGTGCTTACCACCACCCGCGAGGTTTAACGAATCAATTAATGGCTGGCCCTTATAAGAAGGAGACTTGATGCCTCCATCCGTAACTAAACGAGTCGCCTCGTCCCGGCCATTAACTTGCGGCAAAGCCACCCCCACCAGTGTAAGAAATAAATTGGTTTCTCTGAAGGATAAAATCAAAATGTACATGTTCAATTACCTAACCTAGCACCTAACTGTCCCTGCACAAATACATGTTTACAACATAACCGCTCTTGTGGGTCACACGAATCAGGACGTGGTGCCTATACATAGTAAATTGAATTGAAATCGCATTTAGTAATAATAAGCTGATATGAAAAAGCATTCCAAAGAAATATACAAATTATAAACAAAGTGTATTTTAGACACATATAAGGAAGCCGAAGGCTGAGGATGCAGAGTGACCTCGATGTAAGAACATAAGTACATGATAATACATTACATTACGAAGTGTAACTATACAAATAAACTTACAATAAACAGTTCATAAGTTAGTGAATAAATACAATTATAAAAAAAATACAATTGAAAGTGAAATAAATACAGCCAAAAGGAACACTCCCTAAGGGAGACTCATACGACTAACTTACAAAAAACACTACACATATACGTGATTATTATGCCGATACAAAATACGAGCAATAACTGTGTACGTAAAATAATGCGAAAACTACAATTACTTATTACAAATCGTAGACAAAACAAAACACAACTGTACACAACATTATTTATAACATTAACTCATTTACTTATTATACGATAGTTCACTTGTATACATGACTAACACTACAAAATTGTTAGCATTAAAGGGACTTAGTAACATTGTCCAAATCCTCAAAATCCAATTGAAATTCTAGCGGTTCCCTCATACCTTGTTGTATTCTTATTAACAAAAAAGGCATGGGACCGGTTTCGGTTTTCACATTTCCCTTTCGTTAAAAAGGTATTTACGTGTTCAGATGTTAAATTGTCCAATGGATCGTCAGAACCGTGTACAAAAAAGTGCAATGAGTTGAATATCACTTTGCAATTTTTGCTACTTTCTCGGCCATATAAAGTCCATTTAACTTAAAATGTTAACACAACACCCAGTGGACAGATAACAGATAACAACACTAAACATTGGTTCAACCACTCATCGCTTTTTGCACATGTCAACAAAGCTACTTGATCCCTTTAATGAATGAATGAATTAATGAATGAATTTACGTATACGCCTCTGGCGTGAATATGGATAGAAGTCGCTAAGTCGCTAAGTGTCATGTGGATTCTAGATTCAGGAACAACACTAGACTTCACTCTATATACCCTCATAATAAGCATATTGATAGTCATCACCGATTTGTGGTGTGGCTTGAGACGGCTTTTGAATCGGGTTTAAGCAACCCTGGACGTCGTTGCCTGACTGGGGTAGGTGCACATCCGGCGTCAAATAATAAGCGTCGGGAGAACTCTCTTTCGCCGTCGCAGCGCCGTCGTGATATGTGTGATGAATCACCCCCGGCTCGGTTTCCTCCTCTGCCCGGTTCGCTGCATCCGCAGCGACGGTCATGTAGGTATGGCCATCGTTGTCCGCCTTGTCAGTGCTTCCAGCTTGTGGAAGTGTGTATGGATCGTTGTCCATCTCAAACACAGTGTCGTCCTTGGCAGGTGATTTGGGGTTTCCTCTAAATCAGGAAATAAGACAGAATTAAAGAATGCAATGTTATTTGCTTTGAGAATTGACTTGAGTATAAATAATGACAAAACAATTAACTGAATGCCTAATATATGAATAAACACCTGTCACTTATCAATATATAAAGTTTATTCCTAGTATGATTTACTTAACTGTACAAATGTGCATTTCAGCTGATTAGGGTGGGAGAGGAGGGGAAATAGGGGGAAGGGAGAGAGAGAGAGGGGTGGAGGAAGATCGAAATATGATGGGATAGCCCGAACGATCGGAATATACCAGGGACAAGAATGAAACGGAAAGAATGGGTGGGGATTACAATCCATTCTACTGAAGGGGGTGTTCTACGGAGAGATACGCAATGGGTAGGCAGTGAACGTAAAACAAATCTTGATTCGTAATAAAGTAGACAAACATCTCACCTGTGTTTACAAACAATGATGATTCCATAAATGGTGAGGAGTAGAATGAGCATGACGAATGCTCCGCCAAATGCAGCCCCCACTGCCACGTACGAAATAGAAAATATATAGACAAAATACAATATTAAGTTATTATAATAATGTACTTTGACATTTCATGAAGTATTCAATTATTTTCATTATTCTTCCTCTGTTCTTATCCTCCTCCTTATCACCTTACTGATTGTTTTTATTCTGATTAAACTTCCCAGCTCCTTCTTTATTGTTACTGCGTTCTCACATGTTGTCTAAACCATACACATGGTTTTGGTTGTGTCGATCTGTTGAATCTTAAAACATGATTGTGTTATACTGAAACAATATCTAATAGGTTAACAAATATGTAGCCACTCCAGTCATCACATTGTTAAACTTGCTATTCAACTTATGCTAATCATGCGATTTTCAAGAACGTTGAAATTCGTCTTATTTACTAAGAGAAAATGATCCAATCTTACCCGCCGTTGAGGAGCACTGACACTGCTGACAGGGGATCGAAGCCGTGAGACTAGTCTTTGTTTCAGAGGTTGATGGTACAATAGTATATTTGCGAGTTGGTTCGTATGTCAGTGTAGTCTCCTGCATATGATGTGTCGAAGAAACTGAGTTTGTTTTCGATGGTGAAAGAACCATAACAGTTTTAATTAGAATTGGAAATGAAATAGGATTATGCCTAAACTACCGGGTGTCTCAAGGAAAAATGGTACAGGTGGAAATAATCCTTTTAGGTGTCATATCGAAGAAAATAATCAGGCTTCCCAATTACTTTTCTTTCAGCTAGACTAGGTTTGTCAGTCGTAGTATGTAATTGATCGTCTGTAGTACAACGAAAATTACGTTGTGCCAAATTACTTTCTTTGCATGGTATGACTATACTGTATACCAAGACTAAATCATTTTCAAAACAAAATATTCTAAAATGTACTACCTAATCATTTTTGGGGCTGATATTTATTTAATTTGTCAATTGTATTTATAATATGTGTATACAAATAAGATTAGGTAATCACTTAACATGCTTGAAATGCGATAGATATGCACTGTGCATATTTATCGCATTTTAAGTGGTAACCTAATCTTATTTCGACTTTAGAAGTAATGACAAACATGTATAAATGAATATATAAATGCATTATAATCTCATAAACTACAATAAATAATACTTGTATTAGATGTCATTATAATGATAAGCATTACATTTTCTTAATTCGAATCAAAATCGTACTAACGAACAAATACTTACTAAGGACAATCGTGTATAAACTCACGATTAAAAACAGCGATGGCCGCTATTCCACCGCAACTCTGTTGATTGTTTCCAAAACATGGAGTGCGACAAAAATCATCTCCCAGTTTGCCAATGATACTGTAGTTTGTGGCAGCATATCCACAGAAACATTCGCTACCAAACTCGACTCCAGCAAGATCAAAACTAGCATTTATGCAGAGATCGATGCACTTGTCGATCGTCAAGTCACTGTACTCACACCTTTGAAGACCACATGGCATGTCGGGAAGGACGCGAGCGTTTGCACTGTCTCTGTAGCAGCCCAGGTATCTGTCATCTGAAAATGAGATATTTCATTACAAGGTGATGGTCGTAATTGCTCTTTTTCAAACGGATATCATGCGAAATAAATACAGCATTAGTAAATTTGTACTATGTATTATATCTCAACAGGGATCAACCGCTTCTCTGCTTCTCAGCCAATTGTAGGTTTTTTCAGGCGATCTCTGGACTTTATATCACACCAAGGAAATAAACACAGTATGTATATAAACAATACTTACAATAATATAGACAATCAAAATGTATGTATTTGGCTTGAAATACGGTGTTGGTTCACTGCATGATGCAATAATCTGCAAAACATGCATGTTTCAAATTGTTTCAATGTTTCAAATGTGAAAAAAACTGTCAACATACCATAACAAACCACTGCGCCCACATCAGATCCTGACGGACATCCATCGGTATAAAAGCAGGAACTAATGTTACGTTCACCTGAGTTGCAAAAGAATAGATGAACAAAATAATACAAATACATGTACAACTACCATTTTCTATACATTATGTCCAGCGGATAGGGTGTCTCTTCCAATGAAAAACGATACCAAGAATAGTCATTTTGGTCGTAAATTTTGTCAATTTTTACCAAGTCAGTGCGTGATAAATCGCACTTACTGCCCGTCATAGCGTCGAACAACGAGCAATACGCGCTCCATTGTTAGTGTGCTTTCAGCTGTGTGCCGAGAGAATGGGCATAGTTGCTCGATGATGTGACGGGCAGGAAGTGCGATTTATCAGGCAGTGACTTGGAAACAAATGGCAAAAATAGGAACCTGACATGGTTTCACTTGAGACGTCCTACATCAAAAATACTCGACCAAAATGACTGTTCTTGGTATCATTTTTTTTTTTGTAATGACACTCTATCCAATGAACACAATCATTTTGTTACTTTATTTTGGGAAGTGTCCCGTTTTGTTTTTTGGGGGCCACCCTGTATCGTGATATTAGTATAGGGCTTACATGAAGATCAGTCTTTCTCTTCCGTTCGATGTTAACTTAGGATCACCAATGTATGGGGTGGATAGTATGACGTGATAATACTAAAGGGTAACCAATAACGTCTCCCCTCAACAATTAGAACTTCTCTTCTTAGGAAGGAAGAGAAAATAATAAGACGTTTACGATTTGGAGTAATAGGTTTGAATTATGACTCGTTTAGACTCGTTTTTTGGGAGAGATGCCCGGTAGCAAAACTGTACATCATTATTAAGTAGTATGCCCTCAATAAGTGGCGTACTCATTTAAAGGGGGGGGGGTATTTTGTAAAAAATTCCAAGCCGAGACCTAGTACCTTCAAAATGTTCGAGACCGAGACCAAGAGACAGAGACCTAGTACCTTAAAAGTTGAGAACCCTCAAAGTGTGGGGGGGGGGGGGGGGGGGGGGGAGTGAGTGTTAATAGAAAATTTTCGAAGCCGGGAACAAGTACATTTTTTGAGACCGAGAACACGGTCAGTCAATTTTTCCGCGACCGAGACCACGGTCAGTCAACAAATTTCCCGAGCGAGACCAAGTACTTTCACAATTTTCGAGCCCGAGACCGGGATTCTTCACAAATTTTTGAGTCCGAGACCAGGTTTATGATGGTCAAGACGGCTTAAAAATGGTCTCGAGACCGGACAAAATTTGCAAAGGGGGGGGGGGGGGGTTCGAACCCCCAAAACAGCAATTTGTTGGTCAAAGGGGGGGGGGGGGGTTGAACACCCCAAATCCCCCCCCCCCAACCCCTGGATTCGCCTATGCCCTCAATACATGATAGAAACAGCCGTGCTCAAAACTTACACGAGTATAAATGAAGGAGAAGAGATGACAGAATTGTTAAAAAGTAGTGATATTACTACTCAAACAGCACTTGTTCGGTTTGTTAACAGGACAGCTCGTTTTGTAGGCTTTTGAAGAAGAAAAAATTGTATATTGCACCTTATTGGATGGTTTAATTATAGTTTGTAAAGCAACGCTCAAAAAAAGTTTTGTTTTGCTCATAAATATACAAAAACATATTAAACCCCTTATACTATAGCAATCTGTGTGTTTTTGTGGTAATGTATATTGCATTTATTAAGCAATACTTAGCAATTTATTGCTTATTGTGTACTGCCCATTATTTGTAATACCCTTACAATGTTGCCCAACTCCACATCAGAGGCGGGAGTCCCTATGTGAGTGAGTTGGGGTAGATTATCATAATTTCATAATTATATCATTCATTATAATTAATATGTTTTTGTATATTTATGAACAAAACAAAACTTATTTTGAGTGTTGCTTTATAAACTATAATTAAACCATCCAATAAGGTGCAATATACAATTTTTTCTTCTTCAAATAACTACGGGAACCAAGTGCGTTGTGTATAAAGTCTATGCAGAATTCAAAATCTCGTAGTGAACGGGTTAACAAACCGAACAAGTGCTTCAGTGATCCCTCGCATATATCCCCAAGTTGATTTGTATCCTTCGGGTTTATGTCAGGTTCGTAATTAGCTTCTGACCATTCAGGCAATGAGAATTAAGGGGTTTCAGGGACGAGCACCGTCTAGGGTTTTCTATAGCTCAGTCGGAAGAGCACCAGTCTAGCAATCTGGAGGTCTCGGGTTCGAATCCCGTTGGAATCCCATTTTCTTTGCCTTCTTTTAATCACAATATATTTCTGGTCAGTTTACTTATATGTTTGAATTAATTATTACAAAAAGGTGTATCGCTGCGGTGATCCCTCGCAATATATATCCCCATGCTGATTTGTATCCTTCGGGTTTATGTCAGGTTCGTAATTAGCTTCTGACCATTCAGGCAATGAGAATTAATGGGTTTCAGGGGCGAGCACCGTCTAGGGTTTCTATAGCTCAGTCGGAAGAGCACCAGTCTAGCAATCTGGAGGTCTCGGTTTCGAATCCCGTTGGAATCCCATTTTCTTTGCCTTCTTTTAATCACAATATATTTCTGGTCAGTTTTTTTATATGTTTGAATTAATTATTACAAAAAGCTGTATCGCTTTGGTGATCCCTCGCATATATCCCCAAGTTGATTTGTATCCTTCGGGTTTATGTCAGGTTCATAATTAGCTTCTGACCATTCAGGCAATGAGAATTAAGGGGTTTCAGGGACGAGCACCGTCTAGGGTTTTCTATAGCTCAGTCGGAAGAGCACCAGTCTAACAATCTGGAGGTCTCGGGTTCGAATCCCGTTGGAATCCCATTTTCTTTGCCTTCTTTTAATCACAATATATTTCTGGTCAGTTTACTTATATGTTTGAATTAATTATTACAAAAAGGTGTATCGCTGCGGTGATCCCTCGCAATATATATCCCCATGCTGATTTGTATCCTTCGGGTTTATGTCAGGTTCGTAATTAGCTTCTGACCATTCAGGCAATGAGAATTAATGGGTTTCAGGGGCGAGCACCGTCTAGGGTTTCTATAGCTCAGTCGGAAGAGCACCAGTCTAACAATCTGGAGGTCTCGGGTTCGAATCCCGTTGGAATCCCATTATCTTTGCCTTCTTCATAATTACATTACATTTGGACTAACATGCACATAATAAGCCCATTAAATGTTTGTACTTTATGCCATAATTAGGTACATGGAAAAGTTGTATATCGCGATATTTCGTTTCTAGTGCTATGATATAGTTGTTTTAGTTTAATATAATATATTTCTATAAAAGATAAATAATACTTGTACAATCATTATATTTGCTTAACTCCACAGAGGCGGGAGCCCCTATGTGCGAGTTAGTGTTTATATACTTTTTTTATAAATAAACAAAATATCGCGATATGCATAGCGGTGCCATTGGATTTGTTTGTTAGGAGAAAAGATAAATTAAATTGTCAACAACAGTTACCTTTGACTGATTGCCATTAAACTATGACAACAACAACAGTTAGATTTGCTGACTAAGATGAAGAAAGCCGATCAAATTAATGTGTTCATCATTCTCATCCTTAAAACGTATTGGGCTTAGATACAACAAAAGATAAACCTATGAATGCTTGTGTATAAATCTGTTTGAATGTTTTATACTACATTGCTAACAATATTAAATAGAAATTCGATCTCCTCAGCTGCTCACGGGATATGTACCACCTTAACAAATTGTAAACGATATTGTTTTTTGGTAAAACATTTATTTTAATTTCATTACATTTGTTTTGCTGATAAAAAGCAACATGAAACTTACAAACAATCTTGTGTTATATTTGAAATCGTTTTGTCGATGAATTTCCTTAATTTATTGATACAAAGGAGACCGTTAGGACAAACAACACTCCAAAGATTCTATTTCAATGTTCGTGCGAACATTATCGGTAAATGCACAACCAGGTCACCATTATTCACGAATAATCTACTTGTATTGTTTGAATTATGCTATCAAAACTAACCTATACCACAACCGAGCAATACTCCTTGGTTATTCCGAAATGGAGAGTTTTCCAGACCCCGATTAGTGCCACTGAACCCAAGGTGGGAGCATACAACTTCTGCGTCGTAAAAGCCGATGGACGTTCCACACGTGGTGTACCAAGTGACCCCGTCTTCTGTCACCTCCAGGGTGCCTTCATACCGTGTTGAACCTCCAACCAGACGAACATCTGAAATATAAATGTGTACATTTTATTTAATTTGTACTCCAAAAATATGATTGATGATTGATATAATTTATGCATACTTTAATTTAAGAATAACAAGATTGTAAAGTTTTGGGTTAGAGGGCGGTCCAAGGAATAATTCACTTGTGCGATAGTACAAAACTAAATTACATTTTTTAAAGAGCAAAATGGTTACAAAAACAAAATCAACTTTGTTTGATCAAAGTCCCTACATAAACTATTCGACGACGAATAGTCAACCTATTCGAAACGTCGAGCCCCTCCTACCATCCACCCTCTCCTTACAATACCAGTAGTCCTTTCCAGGACTATCTCAACAGTCCTTTTCAGGACTACCCTAGAAAGAATACCAACAGTCCTTTTCAGGACTATCCAAATAGTCCTTTCTAGGACTACCAACAGTCCTTTCTAGGACTACCAATAGTCATTTTTATGACTCTCCTAGAAAGAATACCAACAGTAATTTTCAGGACTCACAAATCCTTTCCTCTCACATGGTGCAACCGCAAACCACACGTATTATCTACACCACCATGAAAACCGATACAAGCAACATGTATATTATCATGTAAACAATATTTATAATGCCTAGACATTTTCGAAATCGTTTTCAAGAGCTGAAATATCCATAATCATATCCGATTGAAAATGAATTTTTGGAATCATATCTTGTTTAATAATTTAGGAAACCATTTACAAACCCTACACATGTTTGAAGAAAAAAAAAACACCACTGAATCATTCGCAATTGTTTGAGAATAAACGGTTGTAACTATTAAGTGTATATATCGCGTCCCCCTAAGTTGACGGCTGCCTTTTCAATGAAAATAACCTTCTTACTAATTTATACTTATGTTGTCTACAATTCGAGCAGGTTGAGTCCAAACTAGTTTTTGTCATACCGTACAATTAGTTGTAGTTACTAAAACTCAATTTGACCAAAATTGTACAATCCCTTTGATCAATATCCGTTAGAGCATATTAGATCTACACAACGATAGCTACGCCTATACAAAACCAAATTAAATATATTGACATTACATAATAATCTCAGGATGACTTACCTATCAATTCTGGTTGCACCGAACTCATGAGTAAAGAAAGCAAGATCATAATCCCCGAAACCATCATCAGAACTTGTATTCCTGCGGCAGCCATGGTAATTATTTTTGTTCAAGTGTTATCCAAGCGACGATTCCGATGTTGTATTCACTTAAAAATGCTTGTTCATGTAAATTGGTAACAATCAATATGCCACAATGATATGCAAGATATACTGCTATAGCACGATCTACCACTTTGTGAACTTAACTTATATAAAGTTACATATATATGTTAGACAGCCGTAAAGTTATAGGAACACTGTTGACCAAATCGGGGAAATGTTTATGTATGAAATTCCACAGCCCAACAAGCAAATTCAATAGTGATCCGCCATCAATATATCATGTCCAATATGTAGCCCACGCATTAGCGTGTAAACGTTGTGGTAATAATGCATTGTATTCTTGTATTGGCGCGTGTAAAAGTGAAGTGCATGCATTGGCAGCTGTATTTACACCATAATATTGTGGGTCTCACACTGCACCCTCCCTCGTCTCCCCCTTTCTCTTGCCCCTCTGGTGCCACACCCCATCCCTACCCCAGGTGTGTGGGTTAGTTCTGGTTGTGACCCTCAGTCGAAAACCGTTGAGAAAAGGAAAATCCCAAAAAACTTTTTCGGTAGATGTTTATTCCTTTGTTTGTATTTTTAAAATTAATGATTGAACATGAACATCCATTGCGCCAAGAAGTGTTCACATGGGTGCATTTCAGGATGTTTTTATATACTTTCAGCGGTCCTGTATGATAGGCTAACGCGAACCAATAAATGTCGATCGATTTTTAGTGAAATCACACATACCCAATACCAAACTACATTTTGAGGAAGTAAAGTGCATTTTAATAACTTCCTGTTCAGTGCGTTAAACTGTATGTTGCAGTAAATACAATACATATATATATGTGTATGACTAATACGACATATATGATTAAGGTATTTTTCAAAAGCGAATTATTGACATCGTTATGGACCTGTAATTTTCAATAAATAATATTGGCTTCCCGGGTTGTGGCTCAGCGGCGGAGCAGGTGTCAGAGGTCCAGAAGGGGGCAACGTTGAGGGAGGGCAGGGCAGGGGGACAAAGGACCCCGTGAGGGGAGGGGACACCATGCTTGACCGGTTGAAAGCTCGTGATGGTCAGAAACTATTTAAACTATTTAAACTATTTTAATTTAATTTTCTTTTTAAACTAAAAAAGTAACCACAGTTGCCACCTTCAGACCGAAGACATATTAACATTTTAATAACACATTCAATAATTTTGTATTCAATATTCTTGAATGAACAATCATGTTCGCTTGTCGTTTTTAATTTAAGGAGTCAGAAATGTGTATGTATTGCCCCTTTGATAGGACAGTTTAAACGGAACAATAATGTGTAATGGGGGGGGGGGGGGCGTTGAGGGAGTAAGTAGGGGTGCAGTATGAGACCCACAATATTATGGTATAGTGAACAGGGGAACGTTTTTACACATTGTATTTACATGTCCAAGAACAGATGCATCAACATTGAGATCATCAATGCAATTCCTGATATTTCTCACTTTATTGGTGAAGAAAGAACAGAAAACAGAGACAAGTTCTACCCCTTTCATATGGGAAAACCTAGATAAATACTTGTAAAGTGTATTTTCTGATGGATAACTCTCGTGTGTTATTTTAATAAAGATAGTTATTATGCTCCTAAGCTTGAAAGGTATCGATGAATGGTCGAATAAATTGAACGATTGAAGCGTCAGTTTGGCTGCTATTGTGACGAATTTGACCAGGAAAACTATGAGTATCAAGACAATAACATAATCATATGGCATGACGTCAAAACAAACAAACAAAGGGCTTGAAACGATATGTTAAGTTCATGTTCACGTTTTGCATACGTAGATAAAAATGTTTCCCCTCTAATCTACCACATGTAAGGTTGACACGACGTGAATTACAGTATGTCAAGTAAAAGACATGTGACTGATTACGAAATTTACACACTAAATCACAATTGACACTATATTTATTTAAAAATAAAAGTTTATGTCATGATGTCACACAACGTGCACATAACTCACACACGAAATGTCAAAGTGCCGCACAATATTCCCGCGACGGCTTTTATTCGAAACTGTAAAGAAAATTAATGTAAAAAGAATATAAGATCACCGTCAACAAATAAACAACGACACCATAATTTTCAATAACTGACCGCCCACCGTCAAACCTCCAAAAAGTTGACAAGAATGAGTTGAGACTTTTTTGCATAGCTTGAAATAGTACACTACAAACTGTAATATGATACATAAGTCATAACATATGGACCAGCATAACATATTCAAAAAAGCGATTATTTCTTGTAATGGCGCGTGTAAATTGAAGTTCATGCACTGTTCTTTATACATGTACAAACCGTTATTTACGTGATGCCTCATAATTATATTTACAGTTTAGTAAACTTTAACCATACAATTTGTTACCTAGCAAGATATCAAAAATCAAAAATTTGAAGGGATCTAGTAACATTGTCGAAATAAAACAAAATTAAGTTATAAGTCTAGCACTTATTACATGCCTCGTTGTATTCTTAGCACTGAAAGTGTTTTAAGTGTTCAGAGACTTTCAAATGTGTACAAAGTTACTGCAAAAATTTTGTTTTTGCTCATTAATAGTTCATATGAAATTCATTTACCATGGAAAGTTCACACATTATGGCATGTCATACACATAAATACTGAATGTGTCGACAAATTACTACATTCTTGTAAGAGCCTTACTTTAAATAAGGTAACTTTTGGGAGGTTTACCCAATACTATATACCTTGACATACAACGTTGGTCATAAAGTTGGAATATTTTTTGTTTAGATCCAGCTTCAATCTTGTTCCTGTTTTGTGCGCCTAATGAATCATTTTAGACTTAAATTAATTATTAATTCAAACATATAAAGAAACTGACCAGAAATATATTGTGACTAAAAGAAGGCAAAGAAAATGTGATTCCAACGGGATTCGAACCCGAGACCTCCAGATTGCTAGACTGGTGCTCTTCCGACTGAGCTATAGAAAACCCTAGACGGTGCTCGTCCCTGAAACCCCTTAATTCTCATTGCCTGAATAGTCAGAAGCTATTATGAACCTGATATAGAGCACCAGTCTAGCAATCTGGAGGCCTCGGGTTCGAATCCCGTTGGAATCCCATTTTCTTTCCCTTCTTTTAATCACAATATATTTCTGGTCAGTTTATTTTTAATGTTTGAATTAATTATTACAAAAAGCTGTATCGCTTCGGTGATCCCTCGCATATATCCCCAAGTTGATTTGTATCCTTCGGGTTTATGTCAGGTTCGTAATAGCTTCTGACCATTCAGGCAATGAGAATTAAGGGGTTTCAGGGACGAGCACCGTCTAGGGTTTTCTATAGCTCAGTCGGATAAGCACCAGTCTAGCAATCTGGAGGTCTCGGGTTCGAATCCCATTGGAATCCCATTTTCTTTGCCTTCTTTTAATCACAATATATTTCTGGTCAGTTTCTTTATATGTTTGAATTAATTATTACAAAAAGCTGTATCGCTTCGGTGATCCCTTGCATATATCCCCAAGTTGATTTGTATCCTTCGGGTTTATGTCAGGTTCAAAATAGCTTCTGACCATTCAGGCAATGAGAATTAACCCTAAAAAGGCCGGGCTATTTGAGGTCTTCAGCAGGCCGGGGGGGGGGGGGGCCATTATGCCCCCTCCCCCTAAGATCTCGGCCGCGGAGCGGCCGATCGCCGTGAAAATGTGCCCGCATGATGAGTGAAGTGTATAGAATACAATGATAATTTTACTTTTTGGAAAAATTTATTAATTTGCATATTTATGGTAATTTATGCAAATAAGGTCATAAAATTCATATTTTTACCCGTAAATCATATATTCTTCATAATTACACATTGGTTTTCACTACATATGTTCTTTAGAGCATTTGGAATAATAATGCGACAAAAAATTTGGAAGAGCCAGGTTCTTCCTTATGTTTTCTATTGTTTTTATAATTTCTTATGTATTTCTTCTTTTTTTTTACTTATGTATTTTATTTTTGTTGTTGTTTATTTTATTTCTTACTATAATTCATCTATTTTGAACCCCAAAACAAACATATAAAATGTAAACAAGACCAAATAACCAATGATATACTTCCTTTCACGAAAACTGATATTTCCATATGTTTTGTACACAAATCACGAAATTGAGCGATTTTCGGGCTGACATGCATAGACAAAAGGTCACGTGACTTCGTAACGGTAGGCCCGATTTTCAAATTTTTTGTTTTAAAATATGCGCAAGACCCAAAAGAAAAAAGTCACCAAGCAGCGGCGCGTCATCTTACAGCGTTTTGGAGCAATACAAAAAATTGCGGAGGAGGGGGGGGGGGCCATTATGCCTCCCCCCCCCCCCCCCCCCCCCCAGCCTTATTAGGGTTAAGGGGTTTCAGAGACGAGCACCGTCTAGGGTTTTCTATAGCTCAGTCGGAAGAGCACCAGTCTAGTAATCTGGAGGTCTCGGGTTCGAATCCCGTTGGAATCCCATTTTCTTTGTCTTCTTTTAATCACAATATATTTCTAGTCAGTTTATTTTTAATGTTTGAATTAATTATTACAAAAAGATGTATCGCTTCGGTGATCCCTCGCATATATCCCCAAGTTGATTTGTATCCTTCGGGTTTACAGTGGTTTATGTCAGGTTCATAATAGCTTCTGACTATTCAGACAATGAGAATTAAGGGGTTTCAGGGACGAGCACCGTCTAGGGTTTTCTATAGCTCAGTCGGAAGAGCACCAGTCTAGCAATCTGGAGGTCTCGGGTTCGAATCCCGTTGGAATCCCATTTTCTTTGCCTTCTTTTAAAATTAATTACAATAAAATGTTTCCATACTACCAATATAATTGGTTGCATGAATTTGCATAAATTAATTTGGTATTTTTGTTTAGCTCTGAAAGACAGAACCTTTGATGATTGGCCCTTTTCCCTCTCCAAAGCGTATGTCCACAAGTCATCGTTATGTGTGTTATTTCTCGGAGTTGGATGTACAATTTACAGCCAAAATCGACACAGAGGCTCTCTAGGGCAGGCCATACTCCGTCCAACGCCATTGACTACATGCCAAACGATTCTTGTGCTCCACCAGTAAGGGGTGTCAGCAAGCAATGTCCACTATTTCGTTGGAACATCGCAGTTTACGGTCTGTAAAATCATCAGACGTCATCGAGAGGAGGGTCAATTAAAGCTACGGGAATCTCTAGGAAGTCCACGATTGACCACCATGATAAATTATCCCAAATTGCTTATCTTGTGCCGTAGAAACCGGAAATGCCAAAGAGAAGCTTTCGCCGTCTATGAAGAAAACACTATGGAATCATCGCCTTTAGCAAAACTGTACATCAGAGATCGCTCTTACATGAGGGAACTTTAAAGCCAATTTTAAAAACCTAAGTCAGATAACCGTTTTTTGTTTAGCTTTGCTAGGAGTGATGGGGCTTCGACTATAACTTGTTGGGAGTTTTATTTTACATGTTGATAATCCTTTTACTGGTAGAAGTTTTTGTTTTTGACATCCAGCCTGCATCTGTATTTTGTAAGTTCTAAACTACATTTTGAGGAAGTAACGTGCATTTTAATGAATGCGTGTTCATAATGTTTACATGCATGTAATAGGAGATATACTATATATAACTGCATTCATGACAAAACAAACGACACAAAGCGTGGGTCATTATAGTAGATGTCAAAAGCATATTATTGGCATTTTTATGGGGATGTGATTTCTGATAACAAAATTAATGGCTTCCCGGGTTGTGACTCAGTGGCGGAGCAGGTATCATCTCAGAATGGGGCAAAGTCAGGGGAAGGGGGGTGCAATGTACCCCACGGTGGGCAACATGAGCTTACTAATTAAAGTGAACAATGTGTTCTATGTTCCTGAGCTTTTACTCCACAGAGCCTGGATCACAGTGGTGTGAGGGTGACACTTTGCCCCCCCCCCCCCCCCCATCCATACTTTGCTACACCGAAATTTTGTATTTTGATAAAATGCAAACTCACTTTACTTTACGGCAAGCTTACGTTTTAATTGCAACAGTACTTTTATCAAAGGTACTTGCACTTGTTAACTTTTGATAAATTCAGTGGGCGTGTAGGGGTGCGGTTCGTTATTCCGAAGGTTCGTTATTCCGAACACACACATTTCGTATACCTGAGGGTTGGTTAATCTGAAAATGAAATAGGGTTCGTTAATCCGATTTTTTTTTTGTTGCATTAACCCAAAGATTTGCTCTTCCGAAGGTTCAATAATCCGAATGTTCGTTATTCCGAAGGTTCGTTTATCCGAAAAATAAATATGGTTCGATATTCCGAAGGTTTGGACTATCGAACCTCATTTCATTTTCGGATTAACTTACCCCATTTCATTTTCGGATTAACGAACCTTCGGAATAACGAACATTCTGACTAACGAACCTTCGGAATAACGAGCTGTAATCGGCGTGTAGATGGTCCAATATAGACACAATCATGTCCATGTAATTATTATACAAAACAGATTATCGTTTCATTTTAACATTTTTATTTGGGTGGCAACAACTCGTGTGCTATCATTAAAAACTACCATGCTTAAACAGTCAGGACCACTTTCGCTTTTCCACTATCGTGAAAATAGCGGTTTCCCGCTATTCTCCAATCAATGTCGCTAGATGGCGCATATATTGTGGCGATAGTGCCATGCGATACTATCGGTGATCGAAACAAAATAGAATTTTGTACAGCCGTTTTTTACATATATGCAGCTTTGTGTCCGCCATTCTCGCCTTCTGCGTGCTAAGTGTATCTTGCCGTTCTCTTATCATGCCGAGCTATGCGCCTCTCTCACACGGTCCCTCCTTTTCTCTCGTTATTTCGCGACGCACCAGTTCGTACGACATCAAACACCTGTCACGTAAGTCTATGCGCGAATCAACCGTTTATTTGATAAATGAACCCGCATAATCGAGCAAGATTTGCTTTAAATGTTCTGGCCAGATCATTTAGACAAACTACACACCATTAGTTTAATTGTCAAGGATGCTACACATTTACTATTTATATGACCTGTCCAGAACATTGGGCGAAAATAAATGTAATTTAATTTAATGTAGTCGTTGCACAAATATCCCCATTGTCACATCACGTGGAACCGAACATGACGCAATACTGCGTATCACGTGATAATCGCGGAATAGCGCTTTGCCGCTATTTTGGCCGATAGTGGAAAAGTGCAAGTGGTCCTGACTGTTAAACTGCAAAAAAAAAAAAGGAAATAAAGAAAGTGTGTTGTGTTCACATTCAAAAAGCATTCATTAACACAAGAGGGTGTACCTGGAACAGAGCCGATACACGGCTCTGATTTGTACGATTTAACACATTTGGTTCAAAAATTTAATATGATATCTTCAAAAAATATGCATTCAAAAGCGAGTTATGTAAAACAAGCATGCCAATCAACAGTACTGGTAATTATCAGGAGGTTGTTTTGCTCCGGAAATGACGTCCTTATATTTCGTAAGATATCGCAAACATTCCTTATAACCAAGATAATTATGTAAAGTAAATTTTGACTATCGATCCCTTGTGTTAAACAATGCACACAAGACATATCTGAATCTATTATTTGTTTTAACAAAAACGAACGAGCACTGATAATATGTATTCTCGAACACATTTATTCAGCAAGAAGTGCTATAGAAACATAGATCTGGTATTGAACCCGAAATGATGAGATGGCGGAGCTAGGGTCAAGGTTATATTAATTTATACTGCATAGCATTTATAGAGCCATCTATCTAGGTGCCCTATTCAGAGGCGCATTATTACCCTTGGTCATCAGGTACAGTTCAAACCCACACAATTATATTGTGCACCATCTCAACTCCCAGGGGAGCATACTAGCTCAAGCTGCCCAACGGGCGCTGAAGGCTAATTAACACCCGACCAAGTACCTATTTATACTCCTGGGTAGAGAGCAGCAATGTGGATTAATTGTCTTGCTGAAGGACAAACGGAGTGGGCATGGTTCGAACTCGGGATCTCGAGATCAGAAAGCGCGCGCTCTACTTATATTGCCACACCACATCCAGTTACGTAGTGTGGTCGGACGTTAGTGACACGCGATTAGTTGGGGCACACCTTATGTATTTATGTATTTTTGAACAGATTCACAGATGTTCTCCTTAATATGTTTCATATTGTTTTTGCCAGGTTATTTGGGGACATGTGCCCCTACCCTGTACATCCCCACCCCCCCCCCCCCCCCCCAACCAAAACTGCCTCGCTGTTTGCATCTAAAATACTTGTACCCACTTGTTTGGCATATAGAGTGTCAATCATAATCATCCTTATTTGTCTCGCAGTGAAAGGAAATACGCAATCCACATGCTAATTTCAAAAAAGAAAAGCTTGCTGTATTCCAGTGTTATGTTTTTTAATAGATCACCATCCGAAAATTAATTTATTAAGCATCTTCTGCCATGAAATGACAAATCGGATTCAATATGTGCGAAAATCAGAGACATTCATTACTTTATGGTTGAATGAGCACAGATTAAAGACAAAATGGCCAAATTCAAAAGTCACAAGGTATTGCGCGTGCCTGTACATTGTTCTGAGTCCGCACATGTGGCGGAATACATTGATCATGGTTTATGAAACAATACTGTTTGATATTCCATTCATTTTGATTTTTTGATGGCACATGTGGTAAAATGCATTAACTTTAATTGTAAAACAGTGCATTTTTTAATTTTCCAACTTAATAATTTGTAATGATGATAATGCTTTTGCGAATTTTGAAATATGACTATTTTGTCTGTAATGTGTGCTCACTCAACCATGGATTAATGGTCACCTCTTCTTTTTACACATTGTTTTCCTAAATACCATATGGATATATTGGCAAGACGAAATCTTGAAACGTTTCTTGGTTATGAAATAATGGGCAATTGCTTAGGGATGAAGTTAATTTTTGTGTTCGGTTTAGTTGTATATTTATATATTTTCCCCCAGAAGTACTATTTATTTTGTATATAATGTATATATTTTGTCGGTTACTTCATCTTTGGATGTTTCTTCATGTAATTCCTTGTATGCTTTGCCAGGATATCTTTGAAGATCAGTGTTTCGCTAAAAGAGCAATTAATTTGCGATTGTAAAGAATAAATCAATACAAATACGTCGTAGCCAAATAACAGTATTGGGAAACGCCGCACACACAACGAACTGAATAATTATTCGATTTCATCACCGACCATGTGAAAGAATCTTAATTCGTTAATGTAAATAAATTCTACAAAAACTGTTTTAAAATTTGACTATTTGAGCAATAGAATGTTTGAAATGACAACAGTCTGGGTCCTAACACAGACACAGTCGGTACTTGGTAAATTAAATTCATCCGCGTTATGTACTAACGACACACAAACCACGCCACACGAGAATAAAGGCGGCTAGCTACAAAATACTTTTGCCGGTGAAGTCGGGTGGAACAAGCTGCGAATTTTGGGCCCTATTTCAGGGGCGCGCATGAAACTTTCCTCATGTTTCTGCCTTTAACGACGTAATGGTTCAGATTTAACCATATAAACAATCTTGTATACTATTTCATCCATGTTTTTAAGGCAGATTTATTTCTGCATTTATTAACAAAATTACAATGAAATATGCAAAATTAATCTTTTTTTGTCCATGCATACATTACAATAAGAAAACAAGTAAATTAGAATAGATATACAATCATGATATACAAATGAGTAAATGATTTTTCTATATTATTATAAAAAGAAATAAATGAAGTAGAACAAACATAATAGTAAGCAGGGAGCTTGAGTGAATGATTGATAGATCATAGTCCAGGCTAGGCTCCATAGAGAAACATCAGAACTTTTTTTTTTAAACATATACGTTTTTTTTTAATGATTTCTTGTCAATTCGGGGGTGCTGATTCCAATTCTGCTTAGTGCAAGACATGAAACCTTTTTTGTAACGCGAAAATCCAAAACGGCCGCCAAAACATGGACATTTGTCTCTTTTAGCCCCCCATAATGATATAATCTCAACTTAAACGGCATTGTACACAAATAAATCTAATTAAATTGTGTTCCTTGAGTAAACTTACAATAAAATGAAACTAAATATGTGCTAAAAGCTGCTAATTATTGTGTTTAGGGCACAATTAAATTCAAAACGGCCGCCAAATCCATTTTATGTACAATATGAATGGGTATTTCAATGTACAAATGGAATAGTTATAACAAAAAAAGTAAGCCCAATTTTCCCCATATGCCGGAATAATTTGTATTTTCAATTAAGTTAAGATTATTTTGTCATGCTGATTATAAATCTGAGGAGAGCCAATCACAAAACCTTCAGTTTTTCATTTAAAATGCAAACATCCACAATTTGCCCCCAAAACAGGGAAATATCCCTCTGTTAGCCCCCAAGAATGATATAACCTCAATTCAAAGGACATTTTATACAAATATATTGATTTGGATTTTGTTCCTTAAAGGCATATATGCGTGGGTTATTAGACGCGTGGATCCATCTTGCGCACTTTTACGCACGGTACATAATCCCCATTGGCTCAGATATAAGTAGCAATCGCAAACTGTCCCGCTTCCGAATACCCGAGTAAAAAATGCATAATAAAATAGTCGCGTTCGGAATGTTTGTACTAGTCGAATGGAGATCCATCAGAGATGTTTACGAGCGAAAATATCACGTAACACGCTTAACCGCAAATACTTCAAAGCGCCGCTGTTTGATGTCTTAGGTGACAGCGTGAGAAATTCTTGCTGCATGCAATTTCATAAGAAGGCCCGTGTTCAGATATTTTGAAGCACCGCTCTTCGATCGATCCAACACATATCGTGAGTTTACCTCGAGAGATTACGGTGGAGTCGAGTTGGAATTTGCTGACTACCCTTTATAACCCACGCATATATGCCTTTAAGTTAATCATTATTGAAATGAAACTGCATATTTGCTTAAAGCTGTTTATTAGTTTGTAATGGGCAGAATTTAAATTCAAAATGGCCATTAAACCCATTTCGCCAAACCAATTTCTATGTACAGTATGAATTGGTTATTGGTAGCAAAAATACACATGGAATCAATAGTACCAAAAATAGGCCAAGTCTCCCTTTTGTGGAGTAAATATACATTTATATTGATTTGAAATTGTTTTGTTATGCTGATTCTAAAACTGTAGAGTGCTCAATCACAACATTTATTTAATTTTTGGACTAAAAATCGTACAATTATATGTTATAAGTCATGACGTCACAGAACGTGCACATTACTAACACATGAAATGTCAACTTGCGGCACGACATTATCGGGACGGCTAATAATGGAACCTGTACAGAAAATTAATGTAAACAAAATATAAGATCACCGTCAACATGTAAAGTACATTCAGTAATATGTATAAGGTATAGTAGCTCTTTTATTAGCTAGTTTCGTTGTAGATCGTTTAAAGTGAAATTAGTAAATTTCAAGTTTTACTTTCGTATCAAATAACCCAACATTTCGTAGATTAAAGGGCGTGGTTCTACGTAAGTATTCAAAACGTGATAACCTGAACGTGATAGATTGTTGCAAGCCCAAACAAAGCTCTTAGTTCTTCCTTATGCCGTAAAGTTTGTGTCACAACAATATGGAAAATAAGGTTAATCCGGGATACAAATCCGAGAACTTAGGATTATTAGACGGGCTTTAGAAAACTATAGAAAAAAAAGAAAACGATATTGCTGGTGCTTGTCCATGAAACCCCTTCGTTTCAATGCTCGTGATGGTCAGAAACTATTAAAATCCTGACACAAACCCGAATTATAAGAGATAGTCTTTGAAACAATAATATGGAGTGAAATGTTTCAGCGGAAATTACATGCTAGGAATGTAATCATACAAAGTCAGATTCAGAAGATTTCATTTCATTTTCATTTCTTATTAATTAAGTAAAACATTAACCGCAATCAGGCTGAAGATCATGCTAAAAATCTTACAACAAAATACAATAGTTCTTTTTTCACCATTTTTAAATGAACAATCAGTTTCGCTTGTTGTTTTGAAGTATTTGTTCACCAACGCATACTTAGACAATACATGAAGTGCTTACCACCGCCTGTGAGGTTTAAATGAATACATTAATGATTGGTCCTAATTAGAAGTAGACTGGATGCCTCCATCCTAAACTAAAACGAGTCTCCTCATCCCGGCCAATAACTAGCGGCAAAGCCACCTCCACCAGTGTAAAAATTAACCACCTTATCTTAATTAGGATGACATCAAACTGGTACATGTTCAACTTCCTATCCTAGCATCTAGATGTCCCTGCACGAATACGTGTATACAAAATTACCGCACTTGGGAGTCACAAGAACCAGGGCGTGGTGCCTATACATAGTAACTTGAATTTGAATTCGCATTTAGTAATAATAAGTTGATAAGAAAAAGCATTCCAAAGAAATATACAAATTATAAACAAGGTGTAATTTAGCAACATATAAGGAAGCCGAAGGCTGAGGATGCAGATTGACCTCGATGAAAGATCATAAGTACATGATAACACATTACATTACAAAGTGTAACTATACTTCGCACAAAAAGTTCCGCAATCGAGGTTTGCGCATTACTAACTTTTCTATTAAGTTATTACCATTCATAAATGTGGTATCATTACAAAGCGTGAATTCTTTACCCTTTACATTGATATAACATTTGCTATGAGTATGTTATCATGTAATGTGCATTGCATCTAAATGTAGGGCAATGTCAATAGTGAAATGTTGCAAATGCACTGATTCTGTCAACAAAGGGCCTTCCTTTTGTTTGAAGATTAAAATGTGGCTTAAGTGCCTATTACGTTATTACCATTCATATATGTGGTATCATTGGAAAGCGTGAATCCTCCTCTTTACATTGATATAACATTTGCTATGGATATTTTATCATGGAATGTGCATTACATCCGACTGTAGGGCAAAGTAAAAAATGAAATGTTGCAAAATGCACTGATTTTGACAACAGTGTGCCTTCCTTTTGTTTGAAGATTAAAACGTGGCTTGAATGCATGACCACCTCACCCCCATTCAAGCCAAGGAAGGCACACTGTTGACAAAACTATCAGTGCATTTTGCAACATTTCACTTTTGACTTTCCCATACGTTTGGATGCAATGCACATTCGATGATAAAATTCATAGCAAATGTTATATCAATATAAAGGGGAGAATTCACGCTTTCCAATAATACCAAATTTATGAATGGTAATCAAACTTAACGCGACAAGAAATGACAGGTGTTAAGTTACGTTACTCTAACTCCAGAACCAAGAATTTAGCCCGCTTACCGGCCGGGAGGAAAATTGAAAATTATATTAGGGAGGATTAAGGGGGATTTGATTTGGTGCGCTCGCTAGTGATAACATAATTCGCTTTACAGTCTGAACAATAGACTAGCATTGCAAAGTTCAATTAGACTATGGATAACAATTTAGTGGCTTATCAGCCGATCCCCCTCAACTTGAGATGTATGTTTTGGAAACTCGTTCCTGCCATCCCTGCTGGAAAGTTCACACTCATTCACAGTGTGAATCACAGTGTGAATCACACTGTGGTTCACAGTGTGAATCACAGTACGCTTCACACTGTGTATTTCGGGCGTTTTCACAGCGTGGCCGCGTCGTTCCACAGTGTGAATCACAGTGTGGTTCACAGTGTGAATCACAGTATGGTTCACAGTGTGAATCACAGTATGGTTCACAGTGTGAATCACAGTGTGGTTCACAGTGTGAATCACACTGTGAACCGACACGGCCACGCTGTGAAAACGCCCGAAATACACAGTGTGAAGGCGTTTTCACAGCGTGGCCGCGTCGTTCCACAGTGTGAATCACAGTGTGGTTCACAGTGTGAATCACAGTGTGGATCACAGTGTGAATCACAGTGTGAATCACACTGTGAACCGCACTGTGATCCACACTGTGATTCACACTGTGAACCACACTGTGAAAAGAACACACTCATTCACACTCATTCATGCATCCACACTGTGAAAAGAACACACTCATTCACTCATCCACACTGTGTATTTCGGGCATTTTCACAGCGTGGCCACGTCGTTCACATTGTGGTTCACAATGTGAATCACAATGCGGTTCACAGTGTGAATCACAATGCGGTTCACAGTGTGAATCACAATGAGTTCACAGTGTGAATCACAGTGTGAACCAGACTGTGAAATGCTTGAATTTAACATTGTGGAGATTCACATAGTGAAGATTCACACTGTGAAAAGAACACACTCATTCACGGTGTGAATCACACTGTGGACCACACTGTGAAACGGTGTGACCATATTGAAAATGCTAGAATTTAACATTGTGAAAACCTCACACTGAAACATCCATCGCACTATTAAATGAAAAAATGAAATTGTTCACTGTATGGACTGCGTGAAATTGCCACATTGAAATAAGTATAGTTTTTAACTTCCACAATGTAAAATTTGTCAAATTAGGAAAATGTAGTTTTGTAGAGCTTAGTACAATAAAGGACAAATGGTTGATAGTCAATGTCTACTTATAAACTTAACTTTAATTAATAGATATATACCATCAAAACACATCTAAAACACATTTACATTTCATAGCATTTTAGAGTACCTTAATCAACATGTTTTTCAAAAGTTTACATTTATGTACTTTTCACTGAGGACATACATACATACCTACACGATATAATGCTATTATATAAAAATTGGAAGTCGGTCAAGACCGATCGACAAGCGAGCGGCCGCCGGGATATTCAGCACACAGATAGCATGCCACATACTCTGCAAGATCCCATTGTTATTTTTTTTTTAAATAATACATTTCTAATATAAGGTGCACCTGTAAAGTGACAGATATTAATTAATTCTGCAAATTTATGCAGAAATCCCCTTTTCATCTGTAAATCACTAAATATTGTCAGTATATACTTATTTTGTGCAAGAATTTTCTGTATGACTCATTAAACAGGTTTTCAACATTAAAATTTTCCTCTATTTTTCTTTGTTTTGTGGATTTATTTGTATTTCTGTTTTTTCAACTTATGTATGCAGTGATTAGAATAAACAATAATAAAGGTTTTTCTAGGAAAAAATCCATAGGTTTTGTACACAAATTACAAAATTTAGCAACTCACTTACCAAAGGTCAAGTGACTGCATTACCGTATACCCGGTCATCGCAAATATGGTTGGAAAACTTGCGCAAGTCTTCAATATAAAAATGTATGAAGTCGCGCGGCAGTGCACACATTGCATAATTATTGCACAAAACGTCAAGGGGGGGGGGGAGGATTTGTGGAGTTAGACACTTTACAGGCATGCCTTTAAGATGAGGAAAATGTTTATCTCTGGCAATAAATTTTGGAAACATCTCTATTTTAGGTACACACAATATATGGCTCCATTGATTTATACACCTATACCTGAAGATGAGCAAAAAGACTTTGCACTCTGGGACCCACACCCCTAACCTCCAGATTGCTATGCCGGTGCTCAACCACAGAGCCAAAAATAGTATGTTCACATGCAACACCTTTGTACATATAGTATGAAGCTTAATACTTCTGGCTCAAGCCCAGGAATTATTTAGTTGACCTAGGTCTAGTTATCCAGAGGTCTTGATTTTGATTCCTGGGCCTTTTTTTCTCTACTCATCTTGGGCATTTCCATGGGAAGGTGGACATAAACTGAAGAAAAAAAAACAATTGGCTCTATTGAAAATCTTATTATTTGTTTATAAAAATCATGATCTTTCAGTTCACAAGATTTTTCTTTCGAATTATCAGGTGTCTCCCTATAGGAGAAACAGAAACCATACATGATATTCCACACGTATGGGACTACCCTTTGCAAGTTAAAGGGTACCACCATCCAAAAACAATATTCTTATAAATGAAAGGTAACATCTTTAGTAGTCCATTCCATCAACAAGTTCAAACAAATATGTTTTCAGAAAAAAAAACATAATTGGAAAACGCATCACCATTCTAAAGCATGCGTTCATGAGTCTGAATGTACAAGACTTGCCCAGAGCGAAGGAATCGTCCGGGATTCTATTCCAAACGTACGCGTGAATAGCATTGGCCCACTCGCAAATGTTTGGCCCGTACGGAACTAGGAAATAACAGTGGTTCCGTAAGTGGTGGTAATTAATTGCTTTCTTTATGAATTACACAACCCTTTGCAAAATGTTGGGTATCAATTTGATATCACAAAATGGTACCAAAACATATAATTATGTGTTGTTCTTTGCCTGGTGGTCCCCTTTAAGGATTTCTGCTCCTATTTTCGGGTACTTTCAGGCACCAGATTATATGACTGAAAATCACAGTAACTTTCCAGTCTTTTGAGTCTCCAAGACCGATGCATCATTAACCGATCACAGTGGTGTCCGTGTAGACGTAATGATACAGCGGGCAGACAAATAAATGGCGGCCTCCTGTATTCGCTGTGAATAGTGGTGTACCCGATTGTAATTAGAATAACCTTTTGTTTATTCTAAACCGGCATTGGCATTTGGTTGATGCACAACCCCGCTGAGCGGCTCCGAAGACCCCGGTTTTGAAGATGGAAGAGGCACACCTCGGCTCCTGAGATGAAGTTGGCTGTCACTCTTTGATGTCCCGATGTCCTCTGTGGAGTTCGCTCCTGGCCATCTTCTCCCACATATTCTATTCAGAAATGAATCAAAATAAATGAGAGATACAAATGTTAATACATCTAATATTCTAATTTACATGCTAGCATGAACTTGTAATCATTAAAATCACAGGTGATGAATACATGTCAAAAGCTACATATCTACTGAAAGAAATAAGACAACAATTAGCTTAGCATTAAATCCCAGCTAATCTTTTTCCAAATTTTTTATTTTGACCTCCCACACATTACAAAATTATTACCTGGGTTATAACAATTTTTTCAGAAAAAGGACAAAACACTCTCTGAAACATTATCCAATCCCATTGCATCTTTCATTCGAACATAACACTGTCCCGTAAGCCAGAGCCAAGTAGATCGCCAAATGTAGTCGCTGCCGTAATTCTTGTGTGCATTAGCTTTGTTTCTTTTCGCTTTGTTAATGAAATATTATTTCTTCAGATGTTCACTTTACTTGTCTTAAGTAATTGACAAATAATATCTTGATTTTTCCTCAAGGCGCTGGGCCCAGTCTTGTACAATTCCTATAACAAAAGGGTGAATGTAACATCCCAGAGAAATTATTTTGTTTTGTAAGACCACAATACTAACCTGCAGACATGTCCGTCTCAGCACAGTGCCGCAGATCCAGGCCTGGTAATAGTGCGTACCGTTCTCGCGAGTCATAGCCCCCTGAACTCCGGGCTTGGTACTAGTGCGAGGCGGTCGGTGAGTCGGCGGGTCACCAGAGTGGAGATGTGTGTGGTGCAATGGTTGACTCCTCTGAACTGCCGTTCTGACCCCGGTTTTGAAGATGGCAGAGGCACCGCTCCTGGCCACCTTCCCACAACGTATTCTATTCAGAAACGAATCAAAATATATGAGAGAAACAAATGTTAATAAATCTAATTTAAGGGGGTTCAGATTCATATATCAGACGCACCGCGCCATCTTGCACGTGGTGCGTACCCGCAGTGTAGCATTCCGACGCTTGATGATCTTTAAATGCTAGTTTGAACTTGTAATCATTGAAATGATAGGTAATAAATGTCAAATGCTGCATATCCACTCTACAATACCTGAAAGAAATATGACAACTAGGGCATAATTAACCAATGTGAGATTTCACTGCCGATCCGATGTCCAATGTTTTTCCCCCGTTATCAGCCGATCCGATCCGATCCACCGATTTTTTTCTTCAAAAATGTTGCCCTATGTTTTCTATTCTTTTTTGACAATGCGCCCAAGGCACGAGCCGCCGCACCTGCCGGGCGAGAGCACAACAATCATGAGCTGCGCAAGCAATCACACAAATGTAGCGTTTAACGTTTAAATTTATCTTTTTATATGGCAATAAAGTAACACACGTTAATGCTTTGGTTGATTTTTATACGAGCAAAATTTATGTTTTGCTCAGCAAAACATAAATTTTCCCGAAGTCATGGAAGTAGATACTAGACTAAGGAACGAAAACTCAATTCGATGGCAAAGCTTTTGACAAGCAGTTAAATACCTAGCAATTTTTATTGCACAATAATGCAGATTTCTCCATAATTCCGACATTTGAAGAATAACTTGGGCCATTTTGGTAAGTTCAAACAATAGTTGTAACTTGTATAGATAATTTATATAGTCAGTTATGATTGAATTTGCTGAATTTAGGTTCAGAAAATTTGACATACTTTTTTGTACAGACTACAGGCCCACATTGTTCCCGTACGAGGCAGCATAGCTCTGCTCCCTTGACCATGTGTGTAAGTCCTTTTAAAATAAAGTTACTTTAATGTGACATATATTGTGATGACCGTCTGGAGGAGTGATCATTTATGATGGGATGGCTTCATGTTTTACGATAATTTGTTCACCTATTTCATAATCATAGTCATACGATAATTTATCAAAGTCAATAGAAAGGTATTGAACCATTATAAATACTAATGTCTAACTAAGTAATAGCAAAGTCAAAGATGATGCACTTACCAGTGAATTCATGTCGTTGACGTTGGCCAGTCGCCGTCATTTACACACAAGTCACAGAACAGGCAAGCACCTTCGTCCGCCGTGCCGCCACCCGCGCCGCTGCTCCGGCCGTTGCCGTTTCACGTCTTCGACAGACACATCTTCATCATTTTGAATTCCGACCTCATCATGTCTCGCTCGTGTCCGTTTTCATGCTCCAAAACTTGCTTATAGTCTCCATCTAATTTACGAGGACCCACTCTTTTGAATAGAGCTAATTCTGCCATTGATTTTTATGACAGAACTCAAATTGAAACAAGTCATTTTCCAAAGAACGTCGAATCGGATCCGATAGCCGCGTGGTACTGTGGGTGCTACACATGCTCGACCGTTACAAATTCGGCCAGACCGAATCGGTACGGGTCGGAGTCTGACCTATCAAATCATCATAACTCGGACAACGATTTAATGGTTTAATTTTCGGCATTTAAAATATTTTGTTTTCTAAATAGAAATTAATTAAATGAGTATAAAATGGTCTTCCCGAGACCGTTTGTAAATTTGGGGTCGATGGAGTTGGTATAAAGGGTCGAGTTGGCCTTGGGTGGAGATGTCTGGATTCGGTACGATGTGTACGTACTTTACAGTACACACAGTCATGTATAGCACATAATTATGCACAATTTACACACGGTATTATTTTGTTGCAAAAAATTGTACGATTATATAGGCGTAGCCAGGGGGGGGGGGGGGGGTGAACCAATCAATATATTTAGCCCTAAATAAGGGCATAGGCGTACCCATGGGGGATTGAGGGGTTCATTCCCCCCTTCCTGAAAAAGGGGCCGTTTGGGGGTTTAACCCCCCCCCCCCCCCCCCCCTCCACCTCGAGGCCACTTCTTCTTGACCATATAACAAATGGTGTCGACCAGCCCCCGAAAACAACGGATCTCAGCCTCGGCCTCAAATATTTTTGCGGATCTCGGACGGGCTTCGAAAAAATCTTCACCGACATCTAGCTGCCCCTCTAAAAAAATTTTTTGATGGACCCCCCCCCCCTCTCCTTATCAAAAATTCTTCAACGACACCTATACCCCCTTGAACAAATCCTGTGTATGCCTTTGTATAAGAGTACCTACTAGCCTCGATAAAATCAAAACCGCTCATGCGCTTACAGTCAAACATTGGTTTCTGTTTGTAATGAAATATTTAACCATCTTTAAAATATATATAAATCTGCAAAATAACACAATATATACAAAAAATACAATAATATCGAAATACTATTGGTGTGTACGAAGTTGTTGTGTATAGCACTAGCAGTACAATCAAACCTCTGTCCACCAAGGGGAAGTAAGACAGGTGGCCACTACATACAAGTGACCTCTATAGACAGGTTCATTCCATTGTTTATATCTGCACAATGTGAAATATATTTTTCACACTGAATATTTTCCATGAAGTTAAGTAGCCACATTGTGAGAGTCTCCAGTTCACACTGTGAAATATTTTCCTCAAGGTGAATTATATTTTTCACAATGTGAAATATTTTTTACAGAGCGGCCACATTGTGAATTCGACTGTTCACACTGTGAAATCAATGTCGCAATCTATTCACACTGTGAAAACCTTGTTTTCATAGTGTGGAATAATATTCACAGTGTGAAAACACATTTCACAATGTGAAAACACATTTCACATTGTGAAATCAAATTTCACAATGTGAACACTGTGTGGTTTACCACAGTGTGGCTGTGTCCACACTGTGAAAACATTTCATTCACAGTGTGAAATGTTTTTTCACAGTATGAAATGTGTTTTCACTGTGTGAAATGCGGTTTCACACTGTGTTTCACACTGTGAATGAGTGTGAACTTTCCAGCAGGGATGGTTGGAGGTTTATATTTAATTTGATACCACCTCCTGCCTCGCTGGGATGGTATTGACTTTTATTTAGAAGAACCTCGTTTTGCCTGGATACTGATTTGGGCAAAACATGTATGTTTGATAAATATGGCCGGTATAGCGTGGAAAACTATTGGAGAAGTTTGGGAGATTTTTGTAGATTCATTCGTTCATGGTTGTTTGTTCGGAAAGCATGTCGATCTATGTTGGTTAGAGAAAAAATATCTACAATGGACTTCGATTGCTGAATGTTAGTTTTCAATTGGAGTTTCAATGACAGTAAATACTATTCTTCTTTGAATTGGATGCAACTTTATAATAGTCCTATGCTTACTTCGACGATAATGGTTCGCGTGTGACGGGATTTGTTTCAATTACGCTTGGAGGGAGGTTGATCACGGTTTCATACACATATTGCATATTATATACATTTTTGGACTTTGACTATAGCTAGTACAACCCGAGTTGTGTGATAACAGTTTATATTATTGCCAGATCATATCAGCAATTTCGTCGGTCTTTCTGGCCCCGTAAAACATTATTTCGTCTCCCCTACGCGCTACAAGATGCCAAAGGCCAAGCAGAAGACGAGCTCGAGGGGAGGTGCGCCGGCTAGCGCCACAACGTCGTCTCGGTCAGCCTCTCGACGTCCTACTCGACCACGGCGACAGAATGTCGATACGTCAGAGTTGCCCGCTGGACTGGATCCTGGACCAACGGCCATAGATACAGAGCCAGTCAATCCCGGTGAGTTGTCATGGCCTATTATACCTTCCAATATCAATATTGAGCATGATATGGGGGTACCTCCCCCTTCCTTCCCATTATTGTCGGCGGACACGACCCCGTCTGCAGCTGCCCATGTAGATACCACACTTTGTGGCGTAGGAGGCGAGGCGGGTGGCCATTACACACCAGCAATGAGCTGCGTGTGCGATGAGTTAGGGGCGGATGTAGCTGGGAATATTAAGGAGAAAATTTGGCAGGGGGAATATGTTGAGCTGGGGATGCTGGTCAGGAAAGATGCTTGGCAGAATTGCATAATTCCCATTTTTAGTTTTATACTGACTTGGCGGGCAGCGTAGGTTTTGGCACATACTTTGCAGGCAAGTGGGCGCAGGGGCGATGGCCAGATACGGTGTTGGCCCAAAAGTATTCAATCGCCCTATTGGAGCTATTTCCAATAGTCGTAGGCCTGCAAATATTATAATTCAAAGGTTGCAGGATGGCATTGATCGCCACATGCTGTGGGAGGATTATGAGTAATGAATGATTAATTAATGTTAAGTGTATAATACCCTTTCAATCGATTTTTTATTTCGTTGAATAATTTGGCGTTATTGTTCAACATAAATTGTTGTTTTTTTTTTCTTTTTTTTTTTTTTTTTTTTTTCCCTTGATTTAAGAAGTTGTTTTAAGTTTGAGGACAAACTCAAATTTAGCAGGGGAGATTGTGAGGGAACCAATTTCTATTATATGCATATTGTATGTTAAAGGTATTTCTTTTCCCTTTAATGTTAGTCTAGATTGTCTCTTTCTCTTGTTTTGAGAATAATCTTACATTTATTTTCCCTTACTTGTTTTGGGAACACATACGTATTTGTTTTATATACTAAGAGTGGAATGTGATATAAACATACTGGAGGTCAGGCTTTTATCTCGGTAGGTCGGGTCGGTTGCCTAACGATGGTGATATTGTTTATATTTTAGTTTTGGGGCAGGGAACTAGAGGAGGCTAACCCATTCAGGGTTGCCCCTGAATTAGTCAGACTGTTGGCTATGGAGGATACTTGCTATATTAGAGTTAAATCACTTTGAATGGGTTAACACAGGAAAAAGAGGAGAATGTGCATATCGATGCATATACTTTCTCTTTTGGCTTGGGTGTGTCAGGAAGCAAACTGACGTTATAAAGTGAACATCGTTAGTAGCAAGAACTGAGTGTGATAATGTTGTGTGATATGTCCAGCCTAGGGTTGTTTTTGAATTTTATTTTATTGTAGTATTTAAATTTTGTTGGGTCTTATCTAGGGAATTTAGTAATTTATTTAGTATTCACATGTGCTTATGTATGTAATGATAAACACCGTCAGTAACCCAGTTTACCATCAAATACTACCCTCCCACCCCACCCCACCCCATCATTCTATGGATCAGACGCTTGCCTTGGTTTCGTTTTTTGTTTATGTGTCGTTGCAGGTAATATCGCTCGGTCTGGATTGAGGGCTCGAGGGATTCGCGTGTCTGCTCGGGGGATTGTGTCCGGCGGCTCGGACCTGGACACTTAGCGAACACGTGAGACGATTACTGTCTCACACCGAACTCGCATGGTTCATACCAGTACAATCCAGTGAGAGTCGCATGGTTTATACCAGTACAATCCATAATATTTGGCCCGCTTCTGATGCCAATTTGGCTTGAGTTATTCGATAGGTAGCCATTATAAACTGGTAATTAATTTCCTGACGTGCAGGTGGCAACGGACTATCAGGTAGTAACACTTTTGTTTTGTGGCGGCGGAATGGCGGTCTCGCCTTTCCGTTTGGCGAAATTGGCATTTTTTGCCACAACACAAATTATGTTTTTGTTAATTTTAAAATAATACACGCACGAAATTGTTATTTCGTTAAGCTTTTGTGCCACTTGAGAATAAGGGGTTTAATTGAAATTATGATTGATATATAATACGCATGCAATCCCGCTCCTCTCAAATGTTGTTCATTAATGTTTTGTTGGCTATACGCTCGTCTGCCAAGGTCATGTGTCCAGCCAGCGATTGACCTTGCACCCTAACCCCTTTTTTGCGACGTATACGCCTAGTCTGTTATAATTCATGTTCGTTGAATTATTTTGCAGTACATATGTTGCTGGTTGGAGCACATGTATTCACTTTTTATTTTCCCGCCTTTGCGTGGAGGATTATGAGAGTTTAAGAGCGGCCAGTGTCATGCTAGAAATATTTTAGTTTATAAATTGATGATGGCCCGGGCCCCCCGTTTTCTCAAGTGGTAGCTCTTAATAAACACTTGATAATTCATGTAAATAATTTAAGTGTTCTAATTACAATCATACTTTATTTGACTTAATATGTTAAACGATAATAAGTGCGTGATGTAATTGTACTTTTGTTTCAATTTATTGTTGAAATTTCGGACATGCTTTTCGAAATTAAAACCATGGAATACCGCAAATTTGGTTGTTTGTTGTAGTTTATTCGTTGTCTGGATTAGAGTAATCAAACTTAACGCGACAAGAAATGACAGGTGTTAAGTTACGTTACTCTAACTCCAGAACCAAGAATTTAGCCCGCTTACCGGCCGGGAGGAAAATTGAAAATTATATTAGGGAGGATTAAGGGGGATTTGATTTGGTGCGCTCGCTAGTGATAACATAATTCGCTTTACAGTCTGAACAATAGACTAGCATTGCAAAGTTCAATTAGACTATGGATAACAATTTAGTGGCTTATCAGCCGATCCCCCTCAACTTGAGATGTATGTTTTGGAAACTCGTTCCTGCCATGGTTGGAGGTTTATATTTAATTTGATACCACCTCCTGCCTCGCTGGGATGGTATTGACTTTTATTTAGAAGAACCTCGTTTTGCCTGGATACTGATTTGGGCAAAACATGTATGTTTGATAAATATGGCCGGTATAGCGTGGAAAACTATTGGAGAAGTTTGGGAGATTTTTGTAGATTCATTCGTTCATGGTTGTTTGTTCGGAAAGCATGTCGATCTATGTTGGTTAGAGAAAAAATATCCACCACCATCCCTAACCACCACACAATATGGGGTGATGAGATAATTTGTTGGATTTATATTGCCTGAAGCTTGCTTGATCGCACGCCGCGCGTGGGTCGCAGGGGAATTTTGGTCCTTTTTCTTTCACCTTACATTATTTGTTGATTTGGAATAAAACAATATTTTTTTTTTCTTTAACAAGGTGTTTTTGGAATAGGATTTTTCGCCCCTGCCAGGCGAAATTGGCATTTTTTGCCACAACACAAATTATGTTTTTGTTAATTTTAAAATAATACACGCACGAAATTGTTATTTCGTTAAGCTTTTGTGCCACTTGAGAATAAGGGGTTTAATTGAAATTATGATTGATATATAATACGCATGCAATCCCGCTCCTCTCAAATGTTGTTCATTAATGTTTTGTTGGCTATACGCTCGTCTGCCAAGGTCATGTGTCCAGCCAGCGATTGACCTTGCACCCTAACCCCTTTTTTGCGACGTATACGCCTAGTCTGTTATAATTCATGTTCGTTGAATTATTTTGCAGTACATATGTTGCTGGTTGGAGCACATGTATTCACTTTTTATTTTCCCGCCTTTGCGTGGAGGATTATGAGAGTTTAAGAGCGGCCAGTGTCATGCTAGAAATATTTTAGTTTATAAATTGATGATGGCCCGGGCCCCCCGTTTTCTCAAGTGGTAGCTCTTAATAAACACTTGATAATTCATGTAAATAATTTAAGTGTTCTAATTACAATCATACTTTATTTGACTTAATATGTTAAACGATAATAAGTGCGTGATGTAATTGTACTTTTGTTTCAATTTATTGTTGAAATTTCGGACATGCTTTTCGAAATTAAAACCATGGAATACCGCAAATTTGGTTGTTTGTTGTAGTTTATTCGTTGTCTGGATTAGAGTAATCAAACTTAACGCGACAAGAAATGACAGGTGTTAAGTTACGTTACTCTAACTCCAGAACCAAGAATTTAGCCCGCTTACCGGCCGGGAGGAAAATTGAAAATTATATTAGGGAGGATTAAGGGGGATTTGATTTGGTGCGCTCGCTAGTGATAACATAATTCGCTTTACAGTCTGAACAATAGACTAGCATTGCAAAGTTCAATTAGACTATGGATAACAATTTAGTGGCTTATCAGCCGATCCCCCTCAACTTGAGATGTATGTTTTGGAAACTCGTTCCTGCCATGGTTGGAGGTTTATATTTAATTTGATACCACCTCCTGCCTCGCTGGGATGGTATTGACTTTTATTTAGAAGAACCTCGTTTTGCCTGGATACTGATTTGGGCAAAACATGTATGTTTGATAAATATGGCCGGTATAGCGTGGAAAACTATTGGAGAAGTTTGGGAGATTTTTGTAGATTCATTCGTTCATGGTTGTTTGTTCGGAAAGCATGTCGATCTATGTTGGTTAGAGAAAAAATATCCACCACCATCCCTAACCACCACACAATATGGGGTGATGAGATAATTTGTTGGATTTATATTGCCTGAAGCTTGCTTGATCGCACGCCGCGCGTGGGTCGCAGGGGAATTTTGGTCCTTTTTCTTTCACCTTACATTATTTGTTGATTTGGAATAAAACAATATTTTTTTTTTCTTTAACAAGGTGTTTTTGGAATAGGATTTTTCGCCCCTGCCAGGCGAAATTGGCATTTTTTGCCACAACACAAATTATGTTTTTGTTAATTTTAAAATAATACACGCACGAAATTGTTATTTCGTTAAGCTTTTGTGCCACTTGAGAATAAGGGGTTTAATTGAAATTATGATTGATATATAATACGCATGCAATCCCGCTCCTCTCAAATGTTGTTCATTAATGTTTTGTTGGCTATACGCTCGTCTGCCAAGGTCATGTGTCCAGCCAGCGATTGACCTTGCACCCTAACCCCTTTTTTGCGACGTATACGCCTAGTCTGTTATAATTCATGTTCGTTGAATTATTTTGCAGTACATATGTTGCTGGTTGGAGCACATGTATTCACTTTTTATTTTCCCGCCTTTGCGTGGAGGATTATGAGAGTTTAAGAGCGGCCAGTGTCATGCTAGAAATATTTTAGTTTATAAATTGATGATGGCCCGGGCCCCCCGTTTTCTCAAGTGGTAGCTCTTAATAAACACTTGATAATTCATGTAAATAATTTAAGTGTTCTAATTACAATCATACTTTATTTGACTTAATATGTTAAACGATAATAAGTGCGTGATGTAATTGTACTTTTGTTTCAATTTATTGTTGAAATTTCGGACATGCTTTTCGAAATTAAAACCATGGAATACCGCAAATTTGGTTGTTTGTTGTAGTTTATTCGTTGTCTGGATTAGAGTAATAGCGTAATACAAAAGTTATTAATGCGCAAACCTCAATTGCGGAACTTTTTGTGCGAGGTATATAAAAATAAACGTACAATAAACAGTTGATAAGTCGGTGAATAAATAAAATCAATTTCAAAAATAACATTTAAAATGAAATAAATACAGCTAAAAAGGAACACACCCTAAGAGAGACCCATACGACTAACAAAAAAAACTTCTACAAATATACAAAAGTACTTATTACAAATTGTACACAAAACAAAACACAACTGTACACAACATATCTACATTATAACATTAACTCATTTACTTCTTATACGATAGTTCACTTGTGTACATGACTAACACTACAAAATAGCATTAAACAGATTAATATATATTAAAGCATCGGCCACGCTGCAAAACATTTAGGTCCAAATAAATATGCAAAATAGCTACTCTCGCAAACTTAATTATGACATAATAGACACCCGTAGCGTATAACGTAACAATCCTCCTCAAAACCCATTTTTAAGCAGTTAATTTTCTGGAGGCGCACACAGTTAGTTATTAAGCATAGTATCACATATACATGTATACATGTATTTGTTATTTCTTATTTGTAACTTTGACTTTGGTGCTGTATTGTTTTTGCTATCGCGTTTACTAGTTTTCTTATTTACCAGTGCGCTTAGGAACGCCCGTATAAAGCGCCATATAAGTGCAATTATTATTATTATTATTAACAACAAACATCCCGTTGCTATACAAAAACCAAAATTCATTTACATGTTGATTTATACTATTGGGCGATCGTATAGCTATGCCTGCCTACCTTTCTAACGGTTACGTACATTGTCCAAAAGAAAACATGTTAGTTTCTCACTTTCTACTGTGACATTCCTTTCGTATTATATCCGCACATTTTCTTCATCATCTTCGGAATTGTAACTATTATTATTTTCATTTTTTTTTTATTCAATTTGTTTTTTTTTCAAATTATTTGGTTTGATATAATTATATATATTTTTAATTAATTAATGTATTAATTAATTTATTTACTTTTTTTTTTTTTCGGGGGGTGGGGGGGGGGGGGGGTCAAACCAAAGCGTTTGCCCTCTTTTATTTTCATGGTGGCACTGCCCCTCCTGCCCTTATGATCGACGCCTCTGACGTGAATATGGATAGAAGTCGCTAAGTGTCATGTGGATTATGGATTCTGGATCGACACAAAACTTCTACATACCCTCGTAATATGCATATTGATAGTCATCATCGATTTGTGGTGTGGCTTGCGAGGTCTGTTGAATCGGGTTCAGATAACTCTCGACGTCGTTGCTTGACTGGGGCTGGGGCACATCCGGCGTCAAATAATAAGCCTCGGGAGAACTCTCTTCAGCCGTAGCTGCGATGTCTAGATATGTATGAGACATCACCCCTGGCTCGGTTACCTCCTCTGTCCGGTTTGCCGCACCTGCAGTGACGGTCATGTAGGTATGACCATCGTTGTCCGCCTTGTCAGTGCTTCCATGTTGTGGGAGTGTGTATGCATCGTTGTCCATCTCCAACTCAGTGTCACCCTTGGCAGGTGATTTGGGGTTTCTTCTAAATCAGGAAACAAGACAGAATTAAAGTATACAATGTTATTTGTTTTTATAATTGACTTGGGTATAACTAATGACAAAACAATTAACTGAATGCCTAATATATGTACAAACAACCATTATGAATTAATGAGTTTTTGTAGAGAGGGCGCTAGACTACTTAATTGGTTTGTGAGGTAATGAAAAACTGAGTGTAAAATTTGAAAGAGCATAATATTTAAACAATAAAATCATCTTTGTTTGATCAAAATCGGTTCAGAAACGGCTGAAATATCCATAAATATAACAATTTGTAATAAACCCGGGGCCCCGGGTTTATTAGAGAATTTTGAACCAGCCGTTAAAAATTCAAAAAAATGCTTCCTCTTTTCAAAAAAGTTACAAAATAGGTATCTAAATAGTTGTTGGTTATTTCTCTATCTAATCACTATTTCAACAAAGCATCACATGCACAATATTTTATTCAAAATGGTTGAAACCGATGAGTGTTTAGAGAGCGCCCTCTTACGTTTTAACGGCTCTTTTTGAATGATAACATGATCTTTACTGCGTCATTTGTAATTTTGTGTTCCTTTCTAGTTATAACTATTAGTTTGTAATGTAATGATGCAGGTTTTGGTTACTAAAATTCAGTTTCACTAAAACTGTACTCTCCTTACCAGAACTCAACTATCCCTTTAACTGTAATAATGTGAATTTCGGCTGATGAGGGTCAGAGAGGACGGGAGATAGGGGAAGGGAGAGAGAGAGGGATGGGGGAAGATCGAAATATGACATGTAGATGGGCTAGCACGAACGAAACATACCAGGGACAAGAGTGAAATGGAAAGAATGGTCGGGGTTACAATGCATTCTACTGAAGGGGGTGTTCTACGGAGATTAACATAATGGGTTGGCAGTGAAACATACAACAACGCCTGATAGGTAATATTTCTATTACACGAACCTCTCACCTGCGTTTACAAACGATGATTCCATAAATGGTGAGGAGTAGAACTAACATGAAGAATGCTCCGCCAAATGCAGCCCCCACTGCCACTTACGGAATTAAAAATATATAGACAAACAAATTGTTATTGTATTATAATGCAATATATCTCATTATAATTCTACTTCGCCATGTTCGACCGTGATTTGGTTCTTCTTTTTCTTCTACTTCTTCTGATAATGTTACCTCCTCCTTTATCATGATTGCGTTTTTATATTTTTCTGAACCATTATTGGTTTTGATTTTGTCGTGTTCGATTACAAAAAGAGTACGAGTTATAATGACACAATATGTATTTGCATGGGAGTGGAAATATGTAGCCACTCTGGCAGTCATCGCATTATTGGTATTTTGTAATTATTATTTACTCCTGTCATTTGAAAGCACGTCGAAACGAAGATCACTTCTTACCCGCCATTGAGAAGCATTGTCACTTACAGGGAATCGAGGTGGTTAGAGTAGTCTTTGTTTCAGGCGTTGGTGATGCTCTGGTCGTACTGTCGGATGTTCCGTATATCCGTGTAGTCTCCTGCATCGGAATTGTCGAGGGAGCTGGAGGAGCTGGGCTGGTTGCTGTTGTTGAAAGAACTATAACAGTTTCAAAAGGAAAGGAAATAATACAGGAACTTTCCGAAGCTGAATTGTTTTTAAAGCAAAATAATGTAAAATGCATTGCATAATCATTATTTGTGCTAAATATGAGTATTTATTATGTCAATTGCATTTATTCTAGTATATGCATACAGGGTGCATAGTAAAGCATTTTACCTACCCTGTATTTCCACTTTAGAAGACATAAACCAGGCTTCCCGATTACTATTCAGTTATTTCAGCTCAATCGGGTTTGTCAGTCGTATGCAGTACAACGAAATCCACTTTGTGGCAATGTACATTCTTAACATTGTATGACTTTCCAAAACTGAATTATTTTCAAAAGAAATGTATATAAAATGTATTACGTAATCTTTATTTGTGCTAAATATTAGTATTTATCATGTCAATTGCTTTTTTTTTCTAGTATGTGTAATACAGGACGCATACATTTAAAGCATTTTATATGAGGTAACCTACCTTGCATTTTACCAAAAAAAGGCATGAACAAATTAACAATTAAATACATAGATGAATTATAATCAGCTAAATAATATAGAATAATACCTGTATATGAACTCAAATAATATGAATATCACATAACGCTAACCAAAACTCTTTAAAAAATCTTTAAAATTCACGCTTGGTAACGGGTATTGTCCCTAACTCTACAGAACTTGTTTCCGAGACATGACAGCAAATTCCATTTGTAAAATATGTCATTATAATGAAAAGCATTACGCTTTCGTAATTCGAATGAAAGTCTTATTAAAAAATTTACAATTATAGACAATCATGTAGAAACTCACGATAAAAAACTGCGATGTTCCGTGATCCACCACAGCTCTGATGATTGTTTCCCGAGCAAGGGAAGTAACATTGCTCATCTCCCAATCTGCCATTTAGACTGTAGTTAGTGCCAGCAACTCCACAGAAGCATTCCCTACCATACTCGACTCCAGCGAGATCATAGCTAGCGTTTCTGCACATATCGATGCACTTGTCAATCGTCAAGTCATTGTAGATACACACTGATGAACTTGTCGGAGGCGTACATGGACTGCCGGGAAGGACGCGATCGTATACATAGTCACCGAAGCAGCCCAAGTATCTCTCATCTACATTAATGATATCATGTTCCAGTATACATTATTTACAATCATCTTCTTTTTACATCGCGAGTTATAAATGTGCATGTTTTGGCAAGACCATATTAATAGCCCATACTACCTGACTACATGTCGGGTATACATAACCATTATGAATATTTCGCAAACTGATGAACTGTTAATACATGGCTTGTCAGGGAGGACGCGATTATGTGTACCGTCAATGTAACAGCCCAAGTATCGCTCATCTAAAAATTTAATATTTCCATAAACAAAGGAAGGTTATCCCCAGCAAACACAAAACGTTTACAAAACGTTTTTATTAGGTCCCGTAGGTCTTCGTCTTTAATGAACCTTTACAACACGTTTACAAAACGTTTTTATTAGGTCCCGTAGGTCTTCGTCTTTAATGAACGTTTAAAAAACGTTCTTAAAACGTTCTGCTGGTCCTTGCACTTGAAAACAAATACATGAAAGGTTTTTTATTGGGTTTTCTAACGTTTAAACAACGTTCTAAAAACGTCCATTTGGAACGTTCTAAAAACGTGTTCAACCTTCCACAAATACACGTTTTAAAAACGTTTTCACAGAACGTCAAAATAACCAACTTTGAACCTGTTTAGAACGTTCAGAAAACGTCAAATTGTTAGTTGGGATAGGCCAATATATTGATATTTCAATAAATCAGGAAAAATGAATGAAACAAAAATGTAGAGAAAACAAGCTTTAATTACATGATACTTATAATTTAACGAGTGATAACAAAGTTTATTCATAACAGAAGAAAAAAAATTCTGGGCCAGGATTTGAACTCGAAACTTTTGGACTGTAGTCAACATCGTTGTCCAGTATACCAGGGCTATTTCACTGAATGTAATGGAGATTATAATTGTCTTAACATTAAGAATCACTATTTACAGTAATATTCCTACGAGAAAAAGTCTTATAACTTGTCGCCCGATGCACTTGATAATTATCAAAAATATAAATCTTTAATTATTACACGATTTGATGTCTAAATATAAATGTTTGATGAGGAAGATAATGCTATAACTTGCAGTGAAGAGTGGGGAAAATTGTGTTCCAAATTAATGAATTATGGCGATTTTTCATGACTGCGAAATGATATCATTAACTTCCTTCATTAGTTCATTATACTACCGCCAGATGGCGACATTTCGACTTGAGCAATAGCCATTGTTCTCAGTTTGAACAAAATTATGTCACAAATCTCCTTTTAACAGAATGACACCCACGGAAAGGAAAAAGTATAAAGGCAGGATAGAATAGAAATGTAAATATATTGATAATAATAATAATAATAATAATAATAATAATATAATAATAATAATAATAATAATAATAATAATAATAATAATTATAATAATATTTGATATTTATACAGCACATTTCCAATTAAAAACTGATCGATGCGCTTAACAACCTCTCCAACCAAAATAAATACGTCTTCAAATTTCTTTTAAAAATATCTTATGTTAGCAACAACCTTAAATAGTCAACCTTAAAGCCCGGGGGGGGGGGGGGGTGTCTGTCCTCATAGAAAGGGGGGTATCATGCGTGACCAAGAAATCAAGTAAAAAGGGTGTTTTTTCAGGCGAGTTACTCGGGTATCTCGAATATGGTCTCAAAATCATCCAAAATCAGGAAAAAGGGTATGTTTTTTAGGCTGATGAATAACTCGTTTAGGGTCTCAAAAATTCAGCTTACTTGCTTAGGGTTCATTCAACACTAAAACAAGTTTTAGTCACCGTTTTGAGCTGGGCCTCATGCAAGGAAAGCAAAATAGTATTACTTGCTTAGGGTATCAAAAATAGTTATAACTTGCTTATGGGTTTACAAACAAATTGTTTACTTACTTAGGGTAGCAAATTACCAATAATCATACTTACTTAGGGTGTATTTTTTGCACCACGCTTGTTTAGGGTGCTTTTGGCAAGTCCTTGGTCACGCATGATACCCCCCTTTCTATGAGGACAGATCCCCCCCCCCCCCGGGCCTTAAAGTTGAATATATAGATAGATTGAACGATAGAAAGATAGATAGACAGATGGATAGATAGATATATAGTTTGATATAATAGAACAATAAGAGTTGAGTCTAGTAAGTCAAGTAAAATATGCCTTAAACTGGAATAACTATTACTCGAGATAAAGATTTATTTTTTCTTTCATTTAATTTAATTTACTTTGTTTGTTTGTTTGTTTGTTTGATTGTTTGTTTGTTTCTATCTATCTATCTATCTATCTCTTATATCATATATCCCATCTATCTCATCTATCTATCTATCTATCTATATCATCTCTATATCTATATCATCTATCTATCCCATCTATCTATCCATCCCATATGTCTATCTATCCCATCTATCTATTCATCCATCTATACAATCTATCTTTAAGAGGGAACTTGCCTCCCCCCCCCCCCCCCCCCCACGCCACCTAGTACCTCGGGTAATAATTATTTGTTTTGTGTAAATATATAGATCGAGAGAGGTCGCGCGCATCTTATTTACATACAGTAATATACGTTCTAAGCTAGCTGTGACATCGACAACGTACTGAGCGGTCAAATTTAAATTATAATTATCATTACAATTGTATTATAGCTGGGCGAATGCAAAGAGTGGTGAGGGAGTGTTCCGGCCGTAGGTGAGTATTATCTCGAGCCCGAAATATCCTTTTTGACTTTTGATAGTAGCCATTGGCCTTTATACTTCAATGAATAGAGCTAGCCCTAAGATAGGTCACACCAGTCCCGCGTGCACTGAAATGTGTCAGTGTGTTTTAATGTTGACAAGACAGATTAACTAGTAGTGAACCATTTACTTTGTAGATGTGCATGATGTGGTAGTAGTATGGTATCGTGTCCTATAGTTTGACGGTCGAGACCGCTTCAATGCGGTCTGCGGTCTCGAGATCAGTTTATTTACAACTTGAAAAGGGGGTCTTCATACCCCAACAGTCTTTTTTGGATCAAGGTGTTAGGTGGGTGGGTGGGGGGTTGGGGTGGTGATTTGAACCCTAGTTTCGCTCATTCTTTATAACGTGTTTTATATAGCGCATCATCATCATTGCATCATGGTCACCATCTTCATCATCATCACCATCATCATTCTAATCACCATCGTCATCAACATCTTCATCCTCATCATTATCAAGTAACCATAAATACACTGCGTACAATACATTGTAATTAATCTATTTTTTCTTCCCTGGTTTCTATCCCTACTACACTACAGCATGCCCGCCCCACCGTGATAGCCTGGAACGACCGGCTGGCCACCTGAAACTGAAAGCAAAGGCAAAGTCCTCTGAGCTGAGCTGCCAGTTCTTCAAAATCCCATTCGTCTTAACAGGTACAAATCACTATTCAGAAATATATCCAAAATCAGGAATACTCGTGCAGGCCCGTAACCAGGATTTTTCATGGGGAGTTGCAAAATTTACAAGAAAATGTTACAGGTGTGCGAAACTGCATTAGCGCCAAAGGCGCTAACACACACACACACACAGACACACACACAACTAAGACCACAGCACAGGATTACATTAAAGCTAGGTTTACACTATGTCCCCGGCGGCCACGGCAGCCCCGTTTCAGGCCACCGTGGACAAAACGGGATGGACGTGAGACAACGCGGGGGGACGGAATGGGCAAACGTGACTGCCGTGTATGCCTGGCCAGATTTTTAAACTGTCAACAAATTTGCCACGGCAACCTAGCTGCAGGCCGGAGTAAAACGGGGTGAACGCAACAAAACGTGACAGGCCGTAACAAAACTTGGAGGCTGTCCGTAGGACGACGGGAAGACATTCCCCGACATCTCACGGTTCTTTCCCGTCCTACTACGGACAGCCTCCAAGTTTTGTTACGGCCTATTACGTACTGTCACGTCTTTGTTACTCTCACCCCGTTCTACTTTGGCCTGCTAGGCTTCTAATCCGCACCGTGACTGCCGTGGCAAATTTTTTGACAGTTTAAAATTCTGGCCCGGCATCCACGGCAATCGCGGCATTTGTCTCATGTCCATCCCGTTTTGTCCACGGTGGCCTAAAACGGGGCTGCCGTGGCGCCAGGAAAATGGTGTAAACGCACCATCAGTGGGGGGGGGGGGGGGGGGGTGGGGCTCTTCCCCCCACGGCCCGTCACGGATACCGTGGTAGACCGTGATAGACCGTGAGAAAACTTGGCAAGACCTAACACAACTTGAATACAGAGGAAAAATTTGTCAAAATTTCACGGCGCGCTACGTTTTGGGCAAACGGGGCTGCCGTGGCCGCCGGAGACATAGTGTAAACCTAGCATTACAATCTGGGCGAGTTAGCTCTGTCTGCACCGGGCTAAGTTAACATTATCCTCACCCTAATCTAACTTTGAAGAAAGCTAGCGCTCCGCGCTAGCGTTCTAGAGCCTCCTAATACTGGACCGAAAATGAACTTTTTGTGTGCAAGCTTATTGTCCTTAAAAATTATATGTATGATACGGTACTTACCACCGATTGCATCTCCAATATGTGATCCAACTTGACGGTGGATTAAAATTATGATTTTCCCCTCCATTCCGCATAAAATCAGAGATTTATCAGCCTACTTGACTTCTCTCCGTGTCGTATCGCGACTTCTGAACGATCGATGATCGCGCTTTGGTCTCCATTCAAGGACAGATCGATCTGACGCGTAAGTCCGTACGACCACTTAACGCGCGCGTCAGATCTGCCGTCTATTTGGAATCGGCGGGCGACTTGAATTGAGATCAAAGCGCGATCATCGATCGTTCAGAAGTCGCGATACGACACGGAGAGAAGTCGAGGAGGTGCATAAATCACTCATTTTGATACGGAATGGAGCAAAAAAATCATCATTTTCATCCATATCATATGTATAATTTTAAGCAAAATTATTGTGCACACAAAATTTATAATTTGGGGGCAGTATTAGGTGGGTCTAGAAAAGCAAAGCGCTGGCGTTCTCTAGAGTTAAGCCCCTTTCGCTGACAGTAACGCTACAGTAACAGGCTCCCTCCCCCCCCCCCCCTCCCCCTCCCCGTCTGCCCTCACAACCATCTTGATTCAGTGTTAAAAGCCAAACAACAGTATTGGGAAATACCCCACACAAAAATAAAAATAGCTTTATTTCTTGTTGAAAAAAAACCTTAAGCAAAGCTCATGCAAACAACAAGTATATAGAAATATATTCTTCTTCTTCTTCTTCTTCTTCTTCTTCTTCTTCTTCTTCTTCCTCAATCCTCAATCCTCGTCATCATCATCATCGTCGTCGTCATCGTCATACGTGCAGTAAACTACTAGTAATCAATCGTTCGATGGTAAATGACAGCAAAAACACTTATCGGGAATACATGACATATTGGCCCAGGTAGCAAGCCAACGTTGGACCAACGTTGGAATCTCGAAACTCGTTGGAAGTTGAAATCTGGTTAGATATGAACGTTGGTCCACCGTTGGATTAACGTTGGATTTTCGAACTCCTTGGAAGTTAAAATCTGGTTGAATACTTACGTTGGTCCAACGTTAAAACTCTAAAACCATTATACGTTGGACAAACTTGTTGGACAAACGATGGATCGATAATGGTCCATCGTTGGTCAAACACGTTGTAGCAGCGTCATGTGGGCGTACACAAACATCGATGGTCCAACATTGCTAGTCAACGTTGGAGCAACGTTGCGAGAAAAAAATGGCCAGCATTGGTTCAACGATGGACCAACGTTAGTTTGCTACCTGGGTATCAAAACATATCAAAAGTATGCATATTTAAAGAAATTTTTTTGTTTATTTCAAAGATAATTGGCACAATCGTCTTCTTTTTTTTTTAAATATACCAGACGAAATTAACGTATTATTTATTAATAAGAAAACATAAATTATGACCAAATATTTATGCCTGGGTTTTGTTCTTGTGTATCTTGTTATTTAGTCTTTCATTTGTATATACACCGTGTCTCAGATAAAACGAAACCGGGTTTCATGGCAGAAATTTTCTGTCATAATGAATAATTTCCTTGATGATATATATATGTCTGAAAAGCTCTGTGTCTCTTCTTTCATTTGATGTACAACTTATGGCACATAATTCAAGCATGACTGAATTAGAACAATGGAAAGTGGTGTTACCAATATTCCATTTGCACGCATACATTTTAAGTTTGGGTGAGTTTTAAGGGTTGTAAACGTACTTATTTTTAAAAAGGACAAACACCACATGAAAGTTCATATTTGTATCTTTTACATGACACCTCATGCTAAAAAAATTAATGATTTATGCCAGAGAACGAGTACAATGAAACCATGCCTGATTTCTGCCCAAATGATTGAAAGTTGAGTAAGAAGTCGCTCACCTTTCCTGACAATGGAATTTGATGCATGAGTGAATTTACACAAACATGGGGATCAGGGAAACCATGGGAAACAGGCTAGATCAGGAAAATTACCCATTTGGGCTGGAATCAAGCATGATTTCATTGTACTCGTTCTCTGGCATAAATCATTTATTTTTTAATCATGAGGTGTCATATAAAAGATAAAATTATGTATTTTTATGAGGTGTTTGTCTTTTCTCAAAATAAGTACGTTTACTACGGTTAAAACTCACCCCAAAACCTCACCCAAACTTGCAATTTCTGCGCGCAAATCGAATTTTGGTAACACCTCTTTCCATTGTTCTAATTCAGTCTTGCGTAAATTATGTGCCATAAGTTGTACATCAAATGAAAGAAGAGACACGGAGCTTTTCAGACATATATATATCATCAAAGAAATTATTCATTATGACAGAAAATTTCTGCCATGAAACCCGGTTTCGTTTTTTCTGGGACAGTCTGTATATACATGTACTGTATATGCCATGGCTATATGTTAATAACAAACACACCAATTAGCCTCCGATTAACGTACAGGAATGGTCCCAAGTAAGAAACATGATAACACATGTATGTTTATGTATGTACCGCACGCAATTTAATATATTGATTTCCTTCTCCTCCTACATGGCTATAATAATCAAAGTCATTTAATGTTAATCATTTACAACTGTTTTACATGTCGAATGTCTATTGTGCTTGATCAACCCACATATAAGAGCAGGTGAAAATGCAGGCTGCATGCACTCATAGGCGTAGGAGGCGCGGGGGGGGGGGGGGTGTTGATGCATCCCACGCCCCCCCCCCCCCCCCCCCCCCCTCGCCTCCCTATCTCTCCAGAGTTTTTAACCCGGCCATATTCGGGCAAAACGAACGTGCTATCTGGACAAATTATGTCATATTCAGTCAGGTTAAATCATGTCATAGTCAAGCAATGTTGTGTCATGTTCGGGCAAATCCATATCATGTCGGGCAAAAGCGTCTCATATATGGGCAAAATCATGTTATTATGGAGCAGACAATTGAAAACATGCAATTTCTGTTCGGCATCAAAAGGTCATTGTCAGGTAAAAATGCTAGAACTCGGGGAAAAGGCCTCAGCTCCCATGAGAAGAACGTGCTCCTACGCCCATGCACACAGTTTATTTGAATTCAAAATTATATGAGTTTCTATAACCTTAACATCCATGATTCCTTGAATTTTACAAGACTTTTCACCACAATGCGCAAACAAGGTTCTTTTTTCTCTTAGTAGTTTTTTTACAAAGTACGTTCTGGAAATCTGTTTTCTTTCAATCGAGTGCTGAAGAAATGCAGATCAAATTAAATGGCACGACTTTGCATAGCCTATGAGATCATTTTACAGATGACGTTTGGGTTTTCCAGCCCCATAATAATCCTTAAATAAGCGTTGTGCAATTTGTGTAGCATGTAACTAGCATGTCCCCCGTTGAGTTTAGACGGTGCACATTATGATCATGTGAGATAAAAGTATTAGGAAACGTCCAAAGCACACAACATTGACATATACGCTTTAATTTCTTACCTACAAAATGAAACAATACATCAGAACTTGATATTAAGATTTTTCAAAAACTACTTCAAAATAGACTATTTTAGCAATAAAACTATAAACAAAATCTAGCACCTACGCTTCAATTCAACCGCATGTACGATGCTTGGTCCAATGTCAGGGGCGCGCATGGAACTATGAACTAATATCCCTGCATGTAGTGATACTAAAGGTCGGATTTTACCACATAAGCTCATTAATTTACTATTTCATCAATATTGCTCAATTAGTTTGAGCCGATACAGATGTTTTCGGTTACTTTCCCTATCATCATATCTGGCTTTAAACTTCAGTTTCTCTTACAGTTAACTATACTATTTGTTTAATCTGACGGATAATACTCTTTTCTCAACCAATTGTTGTTTTAGAGGTTTCCTGGCATAACCATTTCATCAAGAATATAAAAATAATTATGTGTGTAAACAACATGTTATAATAGTACACGTATTTGTTTGAATTATAGTGATCATTTACTGCATCATGCAATAATCTGCAAAATATGCATCTAAGCTGTTAACCCGTTGAGGACGAATTGATTTTGTTATAACATGCATTCTCCATAGAATCAAGCCCGAAATCATATTTCGGGACCAGTCCTCAACGGGTTAACAGTATATGAAGAGCTCAGTTCCAAGAAGCGTTACATACACTTTTCACACAAATTGAGTTAACGATATTATTCACATTTTTGAGCTACGTAGCAATCTAGGAATCCACATTTTACGACAGTTACTCACTCAACATCAATATAATAGAAAGTTAAAGTTTTCATATTTTCATAGTAACGTGTACAAAGTTTGGCAAAGAAACCTGTTTTCCTCGAAAGTTGAAAAATTGGATATCGTGCCTTTTGGAAGAAAGCTCTTCATGTGTAAACATGCATTCTTTAAAGTAAAGCAGTGAGCCTACCATAACATACGACTGCACCCACATCAGATCCTGATGGACATCCAGTGGTATTCACCGTACAGGAAGCAATGTTACGATCATCTGAGTTGAAAAAGAACTAATGAATGAAATAATATACACGTATGATGTATAATTATATATGATTGGCATTATGTTGGTAGTGATACTTGTAAAGGGTTTATATTAACACAACTAATACAATTTGCACATCATGCTCATCATACATAATAAACACGTCGGGATTATATCAGTGTCATTACTTAAATTGTTTTCATGATTTCGCACACATGATCATACCTACGTTTGCTTGTGTATAAATACTGTTTTAATGTTTGATTATCATACTACTTTGCAGAAAATATCATAGAAATTTGATCACCTCACCCTGGTTACGGGATATTCTTCACCACCACCTGTTGAATAAATTTCACTTATCCCACACGTGGTGTATCCCCCCCCCCCCCCCCCCAGGTTCCCTCCCTCCCCTCTCACTCTTACACATTTAACATTGTTTAATGATATGAAATCACAGACCGTCTTGAAATAATACCTGGAGCGCAACCGAGCAATACACTCGTGGATTGGTCATTTCCAAATGGAGAGCTTTGCAGTCCCCGATTAGTGCCGCTGAACCCAAGGTGGGAGCATACTGCTACCGCGTCCGATACGCCGATGGATGATCCACACGTGGTGTACCACGTGACCCTGTCTTCTGTCACCTCCACGGTCCCTTCATATCGTGTTGAACCTCCAACCAGACGAACATCTGAAATATGTGTACCTTTAATTATAGTTTTACTCTAGAATATGTATAGTTGATGTACTTGATACATACTTTATAAAATAATTAAAGGGATAATACAATGTTTTGTCGAGAGGGCGCTTCAAAAATGTTTTTTATTGAAAGTAGCACATGAATTTACATTTTTGATTGGAATATATCTTGGTCCCCAAAATTAATCAAATCATTTGACATAATATTTATAGTGTCTATACACATTTGCAGAAGAAGAATCATGATTTTGGGGGAGTTTGATTTAACGATATCTCTATTGAATCATAACCTAGCCAAACATCACACTTTTTGAAACGATTTTTCAAATTAATGGTCAAATCTTTCAGGTGTCTGAAGAGTGCCCTAATGTGTTGACGGCTGCATTAACAATACAAACAAGCCTATAAACTTGTTTATGTTTGTTCTGCCATTTGAGCTTTGTTGAGTCATATTAGTGTTTGTATACCGTAACGTTTAAGACATTAAAATTCGGTTTTACTAAAACTGCATGAATCTAGTAACATTGTGCAAACCTCGTAGTTCAAATTTATCGGATCCATCATACCTTGTTGTTTTCGAATTAACAAAAGAAGCATGGGCCAGGTTTCGTTTTGTTGGATTTTCCCCTTCGTTAAAATGATATTTACCATTGACGTGTTCAGATGTTTAACTATCGACTGGATAGTCGTAACCATGTACAAAGTCAGTAAAAATGAGTAAGAGAATATCGCTTTGCATGTTGCTCATTACTCTGCCTATATGAACTTTAAATTTGCACAAATTACCCAGTGGATATATTGGATAGCAACGATATACATTGTATTAACCATTCATCACTTTTTACACATGTCAACGAAGTTAGATCACTTTGATAAATACCCGTCAAATTAAGAGCGTTTTAAATCTACATGGTAGCTAGGATTATACAAAACAAATTAATATCAGGATGACTTACCTGTCAATTCAGGTTGCACCGAACCAATGAGTAGAGAAAACAAGATCATAATCCCCCAAAATATCACCGTAACTCGTATTCCTGGTGCAGCCGTGGTCAATTGTGTTATCCAAGCGATGATTCCGTAATATTTCTACAGCAAATGACGTTTGTTTATGATTCACAAACTAGATATATATCCCACAATGATACGCGAGATGATATTATCCTGCTAATGCACGAGCAACCACTTTTGCAAGATCCTCGTATGTAATATTTGTAAAAATAATTGTGAACGTATATAATATTTTTTTTAAATACCCAATACCAATTAAGCTACATTTTGAGGAAATGAAGTGCATTTTAATAACTTCCTGTTCAGTGTGTTAAACTGTTGCGGTTAAAACAATACGTATCTATTTGTGTATGACTAATACAAAACATGAATAGATAAAGCGTGGGTTGTCATTATTAAAGGTATTTTTCAAAAGCGAATTATTGACATCGTTATGGACCTGTGATTTTCAATACATAATATTGGCTTCCCGTTTGTGGTTCAGCGGCGGGGCAGGTGTCAGTGGTCCAGAAGGGGGCAACGTTTAGAGAGGGGAGGGCAGGGGGACAAAGGACCCCGTGAGGGGAGGTGACACCGTGCTTGACCGGTGCTCTACCAGCTGAGCTATAGAAGGCCCTTATGCTGGTGTTCGTCCCTGAAACCCCTAAGTTTGAAAGCTCGTGATTGTCAGAAACTATTTAAACTTGACACGAACCCGAATGGGACTGAACATGTTATTATAGTATTTACATGCTAAGGATCTGATACCGATATAGATTCGGGATAGTTCATTTCATTTTCTTTTTAAAATAAAAGAGTAACCACAGTTGTCACCTTCAGACCGAAGACATATTAGCAATTTAACAACACATACAATCATTCTTCATTCACTATTCTTGAATGAACAATCATGTTCGCTTGTCGGTTTTAATTTTTAACAAATTTGTATATATTGCCCCTTTGATATGATAGTTTAAACGGAACAATAATGTGTATGGGGGGGGGGGGGGTTGAGGGAGTAAGTAGGGGTGCAGTATGAGACCCACACTATTATGGTATAATGAACAGGTGGACGTATTTATACATTGTATTTACATTTAACTCTCGTGTGTAATCATTAATAAAGATAGTTATCATGCTCCTAAGCTTGACAAGTATGGATGAATGGTCGAATAAATTGAATGATTGAATCGTCAGCTTAGATGTTATCATGACAATAACATAATCATATGGCATGACGTCATGACATCAAACAAACAAAGGGCTTGAAACGATATGTTACGTTCATGTTCACGTTTTGCATACATAGGTAGAAGGTATCCCCTCTAATCTACCAAGTGTAAGGTTGACACGACGTGAATTACAGTATGTCAAGTAAAAGACATGTGACTGATTACGAAATTTACACACTAAATCACATTTGACACTATATTTATTTGAAAATAAAAGTGTATGTAATGACGTCACACAAAGTGCACGTAACTCACACACGAAAAGTCAAAGTGGCCCACGAAATTCTCGTGACGGCGAATATTCCAAACTGAAAAGATAATGAATGTAAAAATAATATAAGATCACCCTCAACAAGTAAACAACGCACATTTATATTTATTAGCTCTCATTATTAGCTAGTTTGTTGTATATCGTTTAAAGTGAAACTAATTAATATCATGTTTTTTTTGGTAGCTGAAGGATCAATCATGACTTGTGCATACATCGCCTTTAATTTTTAGGAATTACCCAACAGTTCGTAGATAAGAGGGCGTGGTACTACGGAAGTATTAAAAACGTGATTACGTGATAGATCGTTGCAAACCAAAACAAAGCTCGCAATTCTACCTTATGACGCAGAGTTTATGTCACACTTATATGGAATGAAAAATGAACGAAGAAAATAGGGTTTCCCCGGGATTCGAACCTGAGAACTCCGTATCGCTAGACTGGTGCTCTACCAGCTGAGCTATAAAAAGCTCTATTGCTGGTGTTCGTCCCTGAAACCCTTAGTTTCAATGTTCGTGATGGTCAGAAACTATTACAAATCTGACACAAGCCTGAATTATATGAAATTGTGTTTGAAATAATACTATGGATTGAAATGTTACGGCGGAATTTACATGCTAAGGATTTGAATCATACAGAGTCAGACTCAGAAAATTTCATTTCATTTTCATTTTGTATTAATAAAGTAAAAGCATTAACCACAATCAGGCTGAAGACATGATAGAGATCTTACAACAAATACATTATTTTGTTATTCACAATTCTAGAATAAACAATCATGTTCGCTTGTTTTTAATTATTTGTTCACCAACACATAGTTAGACGATAAAATAAGTGCTTACCACCACCCGTGAGGTTTAAAGAATAAAGTAAAGGTTGGCCCGAATTAGAAGTCGAGTGGATGCCTCCATCCTAAACTAAAACGAGTCCCCTGGTTCCGGGCATCAACTTGCGGCAAAGCCACCTCCACCAGTGTAACAAATCAACAACCTTCTCTGAAGGATAAAATCAAACTAGTACTTGTTCAACTCCATAGGATAGCATCTAGCCGTCTCTGCATGAATACATGTACACTAAATAACCGCTCTTGGGAGTCACAAGACCCCATGAATTCACATTTATTAATACATTTCCCGATTAAAAAGGAAAATATATATATACGACGAAATATATACAAACTATAAACAAGGTGTACTATCGGGGTCATAAGGAAGCAGAAGGCTTCAGTATGCAGCCTGCAGAGTGACCCCGATGTAAGAGCATACATTAATTATTATAATACATTACGTTACCATGATTACAGAGTATAAATATAAACATAAACATTTCACAGTTGATAAGTCAATTAATTAAATCTGATTAAATAAATACAACTAAAAAAGGCAAACCCCAGGGAGACCGACGAGACTAATATTCAAAACCATACTACAAATAATCGTGATACTTATGCCAAAACAAAGTACGAGCATTTGTACAGTAGAACACTAGGACAACTAAATAATTGATTACAAAACGTTGTATGGTTAAAATAAAAACATACTATATATCTACAGTATTAACTCATTTACTTCTAATACGATAACTCACTTGTGTGCATGACTAGACAATGTTAGCATTACATAGATTCATACAATACAAAGCATAATTCACGAAACATGTAGATCAGTAGTAGGTCTGAATGAATATGCAAAATAGCCACCCTAGAAAAACTAAACCGTTGTGACATTTATACGCTTGTAGCTGCCGCTTATAACATCAGCACAAATCCCATTGCTTTACAAAACCAACTCCTATCTAAATATACTAGTGGATGATCTCATGTTGCTATGCCTAGCTGCCTTTACAACTGTCACGTACAATGTCCAAAAGAAAAATGTCAATATCTCATCCCACTATTTGACCTGTGACACTTCCCCTTTGGCATTATAATACGCAAATTCTCTTCTCCATCTTCGGATGTATTTACTAATTTATTATTATTCTTATTATTTATTTATTTTATTTTATTTTTTACTTTTTTTTTTTTTTTTTTGGGGGGGGGGGGGGTGGGGGCAAAACAATATGTTTGCTCCAAAATTTGCATTCGGATAGGGGGGGGCACTACCCCTCCTTCCCTTATGATCGACGCCTCTTACCTAAATATGGATAAAGGTCGGTAAGTGTCATGTGCATTCTAGATTCTGGAAGAATACAAGACTTCTACATACCCTCGTAATAAGCATATTGATAGTCATCATCGATTTGTGGTGTGGCTTGTGACATCGGTTGAATAGCATTCAAATAACCCTCGACGTCGTTGCCTGACTGGGGTTGAGGCACATCCGGCTTCAAATAGAGCGCGTTTGGATCACTCTTTTCTGCCGTCGCAGCGACGTCTTGATATGTATGAGACATCACCCCAGGCTTGGTTACCTCCTCTGTCCGGTTCGCCGTATCCGCAGTGACGGTCATGTAGGTATGAGCATCGTCCGCCTTGTCAGTGCCTCCAGCTTGTGGAAGTGTGTATGCATCGTTGTCCATCTCAAACTCAGTGGCACCCTGGGCAGGTGAGTTGGGGTTTCTTATAAATCAGGAAATAAGACCGAATGAAAGTATACAATGTTATTTGTTTGGAGAATTTACTTGAGTATGAATAATAACAAAAACAATTAACTGAAGGCCTAATTTATGAACAAACAACAATTATCAATATATAAAGTATATTCCTATTATGATTTATTTAACTGTATTAATGTGAATTTCAGAGGGGGGTGGGGGAAGATCGAAATATGACATGTATGATGGGGTAGCACGATCGAAACATACCAGGGACAAGAGTGAATGGAAAGAATGGTCGGGGTTACAATGCATTCTACTGAAGGGGGTGTTCTACGGAGATTAACATAATGGGTTGGCAGTGGAACGTACACAAAGCCTGATAGGTAATATTTCTATTACACGAACCTCTCACCTGCGTTTACAAACGATGATTCCATAAATGGTGAGGAGTAGAACTAACATGAAGAATGCTCCGCCAAATGTAGCCCCCACTGCCACTGACGGAATTGAAAATATACAGACAAACACATTGTTATTGTATTATAATTCAATATATCTCATTATAATTCTACTTCGCCATGTTCGACCTTGATTTTGTTCTTCTTTTCTTCTACTTCTTCTGATAATGTTACCTCCTCCTTTATCATGATTGCGTTTTTATATTTTTCTGAACCATTATTGGTTTTGATTTTGTCGTTGTGTTCGATTACAAAAAGAGTACGAGTTATAATGACACAATATGTATTTGCATGGGAGTGGAAATATGTAGCCACTCTAGCAGTCATCGCATTATTTGTATATTTTGTTTTATTATTTACTCGTGTCATTTGAAAGCACGTCGAAACTAATATCACTTCTTACCCGCCATTGAGGAGAATTGACACTTACAGGGAATCGTCAGTGTAGTCTCCTGCATCGGACTTGTCGAGGGAGCTGGGGGAGCTGGGCTGGTTGTTGTTGTTGAAAGAACTATAACAGTTTCAAAAGGAAAGGAAATAATACAGGAACTTTCCAAAGCTAAATTTTGTTTAAAGCAAAATAATGTAAAATGCATTGCATAATCATTATTTGTGCTAAATATGAGTATTTATTATGTGAATTGCATTTATTCTAGTATATGCATACAGGGTGCATAGTAAAGCATTTTACCTACCCTGTATTTCCACTTTAGAACACATGAACCAGGCTTCCCGATTACTATTCAGTTATTTCAGCTCAATCGGGTTTGTCAGTCGTATGTAGTACAACGAAATCCACTTTGTGGCAATTTACATTCTTAACATTGTATGACTTTCCAAAACTGAATTATTTTCAAAAGAAATGTATATAAAATGTATTACGTAATCTTTATTTGTGCTAAATATTAGTATTTATCATGTCAATTGCTTTTTTTTCTAGTATGTGTAATACAGGACGCATACATTTAAAGCATCTTATATGAGGTAACCTACCTTGCATTTTACCAAAAAAAGGCATGAACAAATAAACAATTAAATAAATAGATGAATTATAATCAGCTAAATAATATAGAATAATACCTGTATATGAACTCAAATAATATGAATATCGCATAACACTAACTAAAACTGTCTTTAAAATTCACCCTTGGTAACGAGTATTGTCCCTAACTTTATAGAACTTGTTTATGAAACTTGAGACATGACAGCAAATTCAATTTTTAAAATATGTCATTAAAATAAATAATAATAATAGCTTGCATTTATAAAGCGCTACAGGGTTTCTAAGCGCTGATACAAGTAATAATAATATTTTACAAAATATTGACATTTAATTAAAAAAAGAATAATTGTACAATTAAGACATTTAATTTTAATGAGACGATATAGGTTATATTGTAAACATGTACTTAAATCGATCTCAATAAGTGGGTCTTGAGTTCAGTCTTGAAGGAATCTAGTGTAGTGGAGGCACGGATGTGGACGGGTAGGTTATTCCAGAGAGTTGGTGTAGTAATTGAAAAGGCGCAGTAATGGTGTAGTAATTGAAAATGCGCGTTTTCCGTAGCGAGTGCGGGGGATAGGACCAGTTTTGAAGTCTAGGGGTTAGGGTTAGCATTACGCTTTCGTAATTCGAATAAAAGTCTTACTTACAAATTTACAATTATAGACAATCATGTATAAACTCACGATCAAAAACTGCGATGGCCCATGCTCCACCACAACTCTGTTGATTGTTTCCCGTACATGGATGATAACATTGGTCATCTCCCCATTTGCCAAAACGACTGTAGTCCGTGCCAGCAGCTCCACAGAAGCATTCCTGACTAAACTCGACTCCAGCGAGATCATAGTTGGCGTTCCTGCAGAGATCGATGCACTTGTCGATCGTCAAGTCACTGTACAAACACGATGTTTGACTAGTACATGGCTTGCCGGGAAGGACGCGATTGTGTCCACGGTCACCGTAACAGCCTAAGTATCTTTCATCTAAAAATGCAGTAATTCATTACAAGTTGATACAGTCTATTGTCATGATTGTTCTTTCTTGCAAACGCTTGTCAGACTAAACAAATGTATTATTAAATTAAGTCCATTAACTTTATATTATCCAAAAAAAGTACAGTTTGAAAATGTAATCATATACCAATTTCATTGTAATATTCTTGAGAATGATATGTGATAATTTCATAGAAAAATAATAAATTTACCTAGTGAAAACAAAATAAGTCAATGTCTCATTTGATCCCGATCGTTGGGGTAAAAATATCCGCATTTGAATATTAACAGTGTATGACTATGTTTTCTTCCTAGTAGTCTATTTATACCGTCTTGTCTTATTGTATTTACTATAGCTATATACTAAGATACAAATGTGATACATAATTGAATAGTCATAATCAATACAAAGTTTACATTACAAATATAATAGCACATTTTATGTATGCACCGCATGCAAGTTAATTTCATTATTTTATTCATTCTCATCCTTTATACTAACCGAGAACATTAGTATGCTTATTATCTACAACGGCTATTACCTTTTATCTGTATATTGCGCTTGATCAACCCAAATATCAGAAAGGTAACGTGGTTGAATTGTGGGTTTCACACACTTAATTTGAACTCAAAATTCCATGAGTTTCTATGACGTTAATAGTTAGGATTCCATGACGTTTGCATGACTTTTCACCACGGTACGTAAAGAAGGTTCTTTTTAAGTATTTTAGTTCTTTTAGAACAACATTTCAATTTCAATTTTATTTTCGTATCTAACAAAATATACATATCAATTACAATCATATACAAAATAAAGGAATGCATATTGGAAACAGATGTTCTAGAAATCTGTTTGAGCGCTGAAAAAATGCAGATCAAATGAACTTCCATGACTTTCCATGATCAATGAGATCATTTTGTAACTGACTTCGGGTTTTCCAGGCCCTGAAGAACCGTTGAATATGTCTTGGGTAGTTGGTAGCATGTAGCTAGCATGCACATGATATTTATTTGGGTTTGAATAGCCGTTTCTTAGCCAATTTGTTTACAGACGGTTCCTAGCATGAAAATTACATCAGGGATAGAAACAAATTATGTGTATAAACAATATCTACAATAATACAAATAATCAAAGTGTATACCTAACCCTAACCCTACGTTTGAACTATGGTGTTAGTTTACAGTATCCTGCAATAATCTGCAAACATGCATGTTTCAATAGTTAACAAAGCAGTCAACATACCGTAACATACTACTGCACCCACAGCAGGTCCTGACGGACATCCACTGGTATACCTGGTATACGGACAGGAACTAATGTCACGCTCATCTGGGATGAAAAACAAAACAAAAAGGATGTAATAATAATAGATACATGTATTATTGGCATTATGTAGCTTGTGATAGATTTATATTATGAAAACACATAATAGAAGATGTACATCACTATCATCATATAAACGCATGGGAGTTAGATAAGTATCAGTACATAAACGCTTTGCATAATTTCACCCCAAAACATCGTAGACCGACGTATGCTTTTATATCACTCTCTTTCAATGTGTGTTACTTCTATGCTAACACTATTGTATACAAATTTGATCTTCTTCACCATGCCCACGGGATGTGCACCACCTTTATTCTGCTTATAGAAACATCATGATACTGAGAATAATTCTTGTGTAATATTTGAAATCGTGTTGTCGATGGATTATCCTGAACTATCATCGATTACAAAAAAAAGAGATCGTTACGACAAACGAGACTCGAAACATTCGTTTTCAATGTTCATGCGAACATTTCAGTAATTGCAAATACAGGTCACTATTATTCACAAACATTCTTTTTCGTCTGTACTTAAAATTCATTGTTTGAGATATACTGTACAATTTATCTGTTGCATTAGACCGTCGCATTTTGTCCTTGGTTATTTCCAAATGGAGAATTAGTGCCGCTGAACCCAAGGTGAGAGCATACTACTGCTGCGTCTGTAAAGCCGATGGATGATCCACACGGGGTGTACCCCTCCCCCACCCCACCCCCCCCCCCCCCCCCATTCTCCCTCCCTCTCCTTCTCACTCTTACACACTCTCCCCTCTTCTAAACATGGGAATTAAAAGGAATTTAATAATATGAAAACACAGACCGTCTTCAAATAATACCTGAAGTGCAATTGAGCAATACACTCGTGGATTGGTTATTTCCAAATGGAGAGCTTTGCAGTCCCCGATTAGTGCCGCTGAACCCGAGGTGGGAGCATACTACAGCTGCGTCGTTAAAGCCGATGGATGATCCACACGTGGTATACCATGTGACCCCGTCTTCTGTCACCTCCACGGTCCCTTCATATCGTGTTGAACCTCCAACCAGACGAACATCTGAAATTGTGATGTGTACATTTGTTTTTTATTTTTTACTTTACAGGAATCTAGTAATTTCAATATCCTCAAAACTAACTCAGAACTATAGACGTTGTCCCACATAGATCATAGTATTTGTATTACCATAGAAGCAAGGAACATCTTTCAGTTTTCCAAATCTGAATTCCATTATAAACAGATAATTATTTCAAAAGAAATCCGATTATTAGTTCGTTTGTCAATTAGTGGTTCTTTGAAGCCTAAATGGAGATATTTTAACCTGTATTTTGTACTTTTATTCTACCTTTCAATTGTAGATGTGTATAAAACAATTAATATGTCGTTAATGTATTTACATTATTGTTTTCACATAATAAAACTAACCAATCATGTATCATTGGGGGGGGGGGGGGGCTAGGGAGGGGGAGGGGGCTGCAGTCCTCCACAACTTGTCTGACTTAAAACAATACAATACATAAGCATTAAATAACAATTAATACACAAAAATGCAATGTGGTCAGCCCCCCCCCCCCCTGGAGTGAATCACAGCCGAATGTATATTTATATGCGCGACTTTGTACAGGAGTCAATGCAGACCGATGAGTAAATTTACTCCTCGACTTGTACAGGAGTCAATGTAGACCGAGGAGTAAATTTACTCCTCGACTTGTACAGGAGTCAATGTAGACCGAGGAGTAAATTTACTCCTCGACTTGTACAGGAGTCAATGTAGACCGAGGAGTAAATTTACTCCTCGATTTTGTACAGGAGTCAATGAAGACCGAGGAGTATAAATACTCCTTGCGGCCAGGAGTATTTATACGATATCGATCAGGAGTGAACCCCAAAGACCACTGACTATTATGTAAGGGCCAAGCTTACTATGACCGAGGAGGAGCTACGCTATGCCGTCCTTTCTATCACAATCCGTATCGCGAACAAAATAAATAAATAACAAAACAAAATATGGCAAAATTGGTATCAAACGAAAGCTAATAATGTCAAGATTGACTTACCGAGACATATCGCCATATTGAGTATACATGTAGCCAAATAGAGAGGGCGACAAACGATGCTGTCAAATCGCTTTGTTGATCGCATCCACCGAGCGAGTTGCAAGCTCATGCGCCCTCTATCGGTAGACTTGAATACAAAATGCGTAGAGCCTCATTAACACACGCGTAGCGGCTATACTGGTATTGCGAAATGAACGTGGCGTCGTTTTACACGTACATGAATGCATGTCGTTAAGTGTATGCAAATATCTACGAAGTTGCCGCCAAATAATACACGCGAATTCCTATTGGTCGAATTATACGCTAACGATGTGACGTAATCGAATGTCACAATAGAAAATCCGTGAACACGGTGCACGTGCATTGTGTGCGTGAGGAGGCGGGCGGGGGGGGGGGGGGGATGTTTACAATGTTTATCACGGCCGTAAAGACTTACGTAATACTTATTCATTTTCAAAAGCCTCGAATTTATAACGGGGGAGGGGCGAATTTGAGCAAACAAGTTGGAAACAAAATGGACTATTTTTGAAGCCGAAAAAACAAAGAAATATATGAGGTGTGGCCCCCAATAATAATGCATCCCCCCTCCCCCCCCCCCCCCCCCATTGGCCCGACCACACCATGTCACTGGGTGAGGAAATAATAATGAATCGAGTAAATGATGTTGGTATGATCTTAGTATTAATTTAGAAAATCATTACGCAATCAGACAGCCTCCTGTGAATTCCGCTGGCAAAACAGAATGATAATACCATGATTTTTAAATCTAAAGCTATAAGTGCTAACTCACTTACAATCAACAGAAGAGGTAAACGGAATGAAGAAAATGCAATTTTGAAAAACAGTTTTATGCCTACGGCTTAATTTCGCGAATTTGATTAAACCGTTTATCAATACGAATGAAAAGTTAAAGAAGTTGGCCAATAAACGCATGCATCATCATCATCTTCATGATTATCATAATCACCAGCATCTTATCATCGTCTTATCATCATAATATCCATCAATGGTGTCCATATTGCCATCATCATCATCATCATCATCATCATCAACATCATCATCATAATTTATCATCATCATAATTTATCATCATCATTATATTTATCATCATTATAAACAGTCATCAATGTCATCCCCATCATTATCATCATCTTTATCATCATTATACCGAATAGACTCAAAAGTTATGATGAAAGTGGATTTTATTAATCAAAACCAGTACTTCTTAATTATTTTGTCGTAATAATTACAACTCCATCGCGTGCCCAAAACGTATAACAATTTACAAACGGTTAAGTAAAACACAATATTTTTTTGTGAAAAAACATGCGTTAAATCCAGGGCATTCTCTAAAACATTTTGGATTAAACCATTTCTTGTAAAATATAGTGAAAATTGTATTTTTGTCAAATAGTGAAGTAATAGAGAGATCATCAACAACTACATGTATATTATACTTGAGAATGTGTGCCATTTTATATCAAAACACGGTGTAATATTTCATGTAAATGATGATTAGATATACATAATTATTCTCGAAAAAAGTTCATTATCCAGTTTAAATTTTCTTACATCATCATATATATGGTGATGCTCGATATTTATTACAATTAGATATTTGTTTAGAAATATCAAAATGTTACTTAACCGATTTGTATTTATCTGGTTTTTAAAGTAACGCACATCCTGTTGACAATGAGCATGCTGAATTTATTACTTTTTTAGATAGCGAATACATTTCTGACAAAAATATATTACGCCTTATCGCTGCATGCCACATTTCTACCGATTATACCTTCTTCACGTCAATACTTGTTTTTGATGTCATAGTATGATTATATTATTGATGAATCCATTCTGATGTTGTGCAATAATGTTGTAAGGATTATGCAAACAAAACGCCCCCGATAAAAAAAATAATACTCTTGCTCATGGGAATTAGTGCGTGCATGGCCATGTACACCAGTATGGTATAATACGCATTGAACTCATCACAATGCTCGTACGACAACGCGACTAAGTTATTGACTTTTTGTAGGGATTAAGTGGCGTATCATTTCTTGCTCACCTATGCAACAAAGCACTATTTTTAAACGTTGTATATATATTTAAAAAAAGACAAATAAACCTGAAGGTTTACCGAGAAATCGCATGAAGAGGATACCGATGCGAAATATTAATACATTTTCGATTGCAGAAGTATTAAACGATTTCATGAATTAGTTTTAGTAAATCAAACATGATATCAAAGTAATCCTAAGAAATAAACACATTAATAAATATATATCAAGGTGATTTTCCTTAAAATAACATACATCAGCGTGTAAGGACTTGTCATCATTATCATCATCATCTTAATCATCATTTTACCAATGTCATCATCATCATCCCCATCATTATCACCATCGTCGTCGTTATCACCATCTTATGAATACATTGTCACCGTTGTCACCATGTATTTTCATTATCATTATTACCATCACTGTCATCGCCATTATCATCGTGCATCTTCATTATAATTGTTACCATCATCATTATCATCGTCATCATCATCGTTTTCATCATTATACCTATCATTGTTATCAACATCATCATCATCGTTATCATCATATTACCAATCAGCAATGTCATCACCCTCATCATAATCAGCATCATCTGATCAGTATGTCATCATCACCTGTATCGTCATATTTACTATCATCATCATTTTCTTCATCATCATTTTCATCATCAGCATCATCATCATCATCACCGCCGTCGTCGACTTGGTTGCATCGTCACCTTTGTCATCAAGAAGCATTATTATTATTATTGTTATCATCATCGCCGTTATCATCGAGCATCATCACCATCATCATCTTCATCATCATCATCATCATCATCATCATTATCATCATCATCACCGCCGTCGTCGACTTGGTTGCATCGTCACCTTTGTCATCAAGAATTATTATTATTATTATTGTTATCATCATCGCCGTTATCATCGAGCATCATCACCATCATCATCATCTTCATCATCATCATCATCATCATCATCATCATCGTCGTCGCCTCGGTTATCGCCATCACCACATTATGTATGCATCGACACAGGCATGACAGGTACGCCAAATTTGCCAGGAATGTAGGATTTAGCAAGCATGCGCCCGATGGTTTTCAATTCACGGCGATTTTAATTTACAGTAGATGAGTTTGATAATTTACCAAATATATTAATAGTAGCTGGTTTCCAGGACAATTTGTTATCATCTTGTATTACTGTATTAGTATTAACATATTATTTCACATGATTGGTAATAAGAGCGTCCATTTCATTTGTTAGTGCATGGGGGGGGGGGGGGGGGGTTCCCAAAACTACAAGACATCCCCGGCCCCAATCAACACATTCTCAAATGTAATTCTATACAAAGTCATGGCCAGTGTGCTGGCTTGGGCGGCTTAGCAGACCACACAATGGTTATACATTTCAGTAGTTTATAGCTGGTCATGAACAAAATGGACTTGACTCTTTTGTTCCATAATCCATTCATAATCGTGGGAAAATTGCCCCCACTGACAAAAGAGCTAGGCAAAGGGAAGTAAAGCCCGTTCTCCATACGAGTTTATGAAATCCCCATAGACTTTATCCACAACCCACTAAGAGATAAATAAAATCGGTTAACTAACATTTGGATGTTCCTAAAAAATATCCAATTGGTATTAATATCGAGCCTCACTATCTATATAATAATGTAAGATTAAGATGATGATGGTGATGATGATGATGATGATGAAGATGATGATGATTCAATGCGTATTATACAAGACTGGTGTACATGGCCATGCACGCACTAATTCCCATCTGAATGAGCAATAGTATTATTTTTTTTTTATCGGGGGGCGTTTTGTTTGCATAATCCTTACAACATTATTGCACAACATCAGAATGGATTCATCAATAATATAATCATACTATGACATCAAAAACAAGTATTGACGTGAAGAAGGTATAATCGGTAGAAATGTGGCATGCAACGATAAGGCGTAATATATTTTTGTCAGAAATGTATTCGCTATCTAAAAAAGTAATAAATTCAGCATGCTCATTGTCAACAGGATGTAACAGTTAAGAGTTACTTTAAAAACCAGATAAATACAAATCGGTTAAGTAACATTTTGATGTTTCTAAACAAATATCTAATTGGAATAAATATCGAGCATCACCATATAATGATGTAAGAAAATGTGTGAAGATATCAACTAAACTGGATAATTAACTTTTTTCGAGAATAATTATGTATATCTAATCATCATTTACATGAAATATTACACCGTGTTTTGATATAAAATGGCACACATTCTCAAGCATAATATACATGTAGTTGTTGATGATCTCTCTATTACTTCACTATTTGACAAAAATACAATTTTCACTATATTTTACAAGAAATGGTTTAATCCAAAATGTTTTAGAGAATGCCCTGGATTTAACGCATGTTTTTTTACAAAAAAATATTGTGTTTTTACTTAACCGTTTGTAAGTTGTTATACGTTTTGGGCACGCGATGGAGTTGTAATT